>PPJZ02000059.1:0-68765 GCA_003705955.2 Zygosaccharomyces kombuchaensis
GCTGTTACAATATGCTTTAGCGTCTTGGATAGTAGTTACAACGGTTGTTTTTTTCGCCTTTGGTGGTCTTTCCATTGGTTTGAGCACCAGTATAAAATGAATTTTCTTCTCAAATTGTTGCGGCGTCTGTGTGTGCGAATCGGGAAAGCCAGCGACAGCGTTCTAACGCTATGACCATTTCAAACACTCGTTGATAACATATTTACGGAATTATATTAAATATTCAATTTTAGCTTTAGCGCCCCAGGTTCAACAGTAAAGAATTGGGTGTGCCCTCGTGGCTCCCGCCGCTCTGCTGACTGGGCAGGTAAGTGACGTTAGCGGAGTTGGCCAAAGTCTGTGCAATTTCCTTGGAAGCCTCCAATCTTCTCACCAGCAGCAAGCCATCGCCCGCCTTGGCAAGTGCCTTCGAAATGGCCTCGGCTGCCTCTGCTTCACCTTCGGCTCTGATCACAGACACTTTACGGATTTGCTCGGCTTTTTGCACCAGAAACTTGGCCCTCTCGGCGTCTTGCTGGGCAATCTGTTTCCGTTCCACTGCTTTGGTGAACTCCGGTCCAAACGTCATGTGCGTAATAGAGACGTCTTCCAAACGAATTCCAAACTCAGATGCACGCGTGGATAACTCATCTCTGATGTGGTTTGAAACTAGTTCACGCTGCGTGATCAATTCGGCAGCATCAAACCGCGCGACAATGGCTTTCAACACTTCGTTACCGATGGAAGGTAGCACCCTCTCGTCGTAATCCAACCCCAGGTTCTGGTAGATATGGGGCAACTCCAAGACCTGTGGCCTGTGGAGGACACGCAACGTCAGCGAAACCATCTGCATATCCTTTGTCCCCGTATTCGTTGCAATGCTCTTGGGCTTAGTACGCACATCGTATACCACTGCCCTCTGCAACCAGGGGATCAGAAAATGGGTTCCCTCACCAACTACTTGCTTTTGCACACCTGACAAACGGTCAAATATAACTGCACGAGAGCCACCTTTCACATCATAGATGGAATATTGCAAACCACTGACCACAATTCCTAGTGGAATGGCGATCTTGGCTACCGTTTCTACCAATCTAGAGCTCATCTCGCCTCGTTTTCGTTCCTCTTTGGTTGTTGGTTTCGTACTTGGAAAGGCGTTAGAAGAACTTTTCCATCCCTATCCGATATATGGAAGGGGTCCCATAGGAAGAAAAAAAAAAACACACACACACACACACACACACCTAAGATGTCGAGGATAGCAAGAGAGTATAAGGCCATCACTAAAGCCCTGGATGATGGCGATGAGACCTACATTAAGCTCATCGTGTCCATGGAACCCGAGATGGACCTTTCCCGATGGGGGGCCCTGATAAGGGGCCCACCGGAAACACCTTACCGAGACTCTCTCTTTCAATTACACTTGCAACTGCCCGACGACTACCCGATGGCACCCCCCGTTGTAAAATTCGAACCTTATGCAATGCCTCACTGCAACGTGAATTTCTGCACCGGGGAAATCTGCCTCGATATCTTGACCAAACAGCACTGGTCACCGGTCTGGGACCTCCTACATGTCGTTCAGGCTGTCGGCCAGCTATTGGGGGAACCGGTACCCTCTTCACCGCTCAACGTCGACATTGCGAACATCCTCAAAGCTGAGGATAGAAGTGCTTACTACGGTCTGGTCAACTACTACATAAAGAAGCGGTGACACTTGATGAAAATTTTAACCTTGTACAGTTCACCCATAATACTACAGAAAAAATGTCAAGAGTATCTTGGGAACAAGTGGGTGCCTCTGGAAATGCCCTGTTGTCACCGGCATACATTACGTCGCCCTCTGCGCAACTAGTGTTTACGTCTGGTTGCATAGGGACAGATTCAACTGGGAAACTCCCTGAAGGCGCCGAGCAACAGGCCAAGAACGCCTTTGAGAATATGTCCAAAGTGTTGCAAGCCAGTGGATCCTCGTTAGATGCAGTTCTCAAAGTGCTGCTTTTCGTGAGCGACCCAACATTGGGCCCCATTGTCAACCGCGTCTACCAGCAATATTTTCCTGAAAAGCCCGCTAGGAGCTGCATTGTGGTCGCATTTCCCAACCCTGATTTGAAAGTGGAGTTGGAATGTGTAGCTCAATCGCATACAAGGTCCTCCAAGCTGTAGCTTGTACCTTTTGGAATTATTGCAGATTTCTGTATAATGTTGCGGGAGTGGATTAAACAAAAAAAAAGAAAAAAAACATTTACCACGGTAGAAGTTATAACATAAACTACTGCAAATCCTGGTCCAATCTTTTAACAAGTACCAGTGGATCACGAAGTCCGTTTTTATTTAAACTTTAAGTTAAGTAGTTGATGTTTTAAAAATGGACAAGTCCGGAGTCGAACCGAAGACCTCCCCCATGCGAAGGGGGCGCGCTACCAACTGCGCCACATGCCCTCTTGAAAGTATAGTTTAAAATATATTGGAATATTTGCCCAGTTAGTACATCTAACACTGCATCTCTTTAACACTAGCACACATGAAAGCGTTTAACAAACACTTGGTAACATATCCACCATCCCCACACGTCTTGACACCTTATACACGTATCTTAAATGCAAACTCCATATATTATGAAAAAAATTCAATCTAAACATTAAATTACACAGGTGCATCCACACCCTTTGACCTACCTTCATTTCGAGCGTTCCAGCCACTGGTCCACTCTTTTTGCCTCGTGTTCACGGTCAAATGGCCTCAGCTTCCTCATAACGTGTCTGGGTATACCTTCCCACTCGGGGAAGAACTCCATCCCCATAGATGTCGTAGACCAACAACTATAAGGCAACAGCTTACTGGGTAGTTTAGCTCCATTTCTCCAGGTACCATTAACGCCACCAGAGGTTATACCACCACAGCCGCGGGGCCCCGCCATTACTCTGTATTCCTCCTCCATGACTGGCAGCAGATCACCACGTTGTTCCTCCGTGAACTCGCCATTCCGCCTGCGTTCTCTGAAGAGCGGATTCTCCTTCACAGGGTACATCACAGGACGGTATCCACTGAACAGAATATCGCGAGTCAACTCTCTAGATTCGAGAAATTGTGTAGTGGGGACTCGAGGCAATGACCTAAATATATCGCTGGAACATGACTTCCTTTTGAAAGCGCGAACCGGCATAGTACTGAACAATCTTTTACTCATACTAGAACACCTGGTACAGCTAGTACACCTGAATACACGGAATTACCACAGGTAATCTGGAGTATATCTGGATTTTATTCATCTTTATATGCCTTCGCCCTTGATATCAGAAAATGCACCCTTGCCTCGTCCGGAACTGTCGGGGGAAATATCGGTTATTGAATGACTCTCGTTCGTCATGTGGACAAAAATATATACACTAGACGTATTAATGTTCCATTACATATACATAAAGCAATGTGCACCTACGTACCTTTGTGGGGTACCAATGATTGAGAATGAGTATTCTTTTTATGGTTTTTTTTATTGGGCATACTTAATAATATCAAGAATAGGCTGACAAGTATGTATTCAGGAATTTTTGTGGTGTTAAATAGCAAAGGGCAAGATCCATATGCATCTTCCTGGCTAGTGTAGCTAATTCTCCTGTATTGATAAAAGGGTGTATCCTACTCTGGAGGCCTGCATCCTGAAGAAAGAAATAATTGGAACTTGAAAAAAAAAAAACAGAATGATCTTCAAAATTATTTGGGTTGTTTTTCCTGTCCAAAAGTGGCCTCCCGTTTCAAAATGTATAAAATTCTGCTTCTTGACTGCGAAAAGCTGTCCCGTTCAGTTGAGGGATTCGCCTTTTCAACTTTGATGCGCCAATGAGGATTTTTTATCGGAGATTGCTTAACATTACAAAATTGATGTAATGTGTGTAGCGACAATCTAGCGACACTCTAAAAAAGCTCATCGCGGATCAGTTTTAGAAAGGCAATTTGCAATGCAATCTTTATTTAAAATTCGTTGTCGAAGTTTGTTTTTCTAATAATTTATCGCTTTTATTTACGTTTAGTATCTCTGAGCGTATTTGAATGAAAAGTATAACATTGTATTTGTATGTTGGTGAGAAGGTACATGTCCAAAACATTGTGATTTTGCAGTATTCGGACAGAAGATTTTTCCTAGGCAACAAAAATTAGTATTTTAAATAGATTTAAGAGCAGGCCAACTACAATGCGTATAATTCTGAATTTTTCGGTTGGCTCGATTAAGTGAGAGAGAAGAACCTTAAGTAATTAAAAAAAATATTTGTGTTTGCTCGAATAAAACAAAACATTTGGCAACTCCCTACGATCCGAACAGTTTTAGGGATACTCGCACTATGCCATAGTGTTATTATCCGATAATAATCACCATCAAAGCAGAAGTGATATGACTCAGTATTACCATATATTTTCTTGCCGGGTAACCACAGGTAAAAAAAATGAAAGGTTCTCTTTTGAGGTGGGCGGGTTTGATTTTCAATGGCGTTTAGAAGTGCTCATGACAACAACCAACAAACCAGTGGGAAAAAGCACTCGGCTGCAACCTTCCTCATCTCAGTTGACAGTTAGACCACTTGCAAGAGGGTTCACTAGAATTTGTTGGTTTCAGATATCGTATTTGACACGATTCAGTGCTGCCATTGTTCGATGTTGCCACTGTTTTCAGGTTAATCTAAAATTGTTACCGATATAGAAAGGCTAAGATGGTTAAAAAGAGGAAATCCAAGCTCCATGCAGATTCCGCTTTGGATCGTAATATGAGCACTAATCGTGAAGAGACTCTTCAGGGGACAGCAGAACCTGGACAAAATCCAGAGGAACTAGAGGTCCTGTCATTAAAGGAGTGCTTGGAGGCTCGTGGTAAAGAGTATAAGCCAACCTTAGCTTTCTTGAAGGGATTGCTTAGGGATTGCGATAATTATAAGGATCCACAACTTAGGGACTCATTGCTTTTAGAAGCCGTGGTCGTCGTTCTTTTGACTACAAGAGCTGGGCTCTCGGTTCTAACACTTTTAAGTCCCCAAGGACGGCCCCCAGTGTCTAAGTGTCTATCCAACCAGCGCAAATGGAATGCTCACTGCGAGAAGAGGAGCGATTTACATCTCCAACTTATATCTCAGTGGGGGAATGACCAAGGGACGTTTTTGCAATTTCTACAATTTCTACTGAAAAATTCCAATATTTGGTTTCCTTGTGAAGAGTTTGTTAAATGCGACTGGAAGCTTCTCATGGGATTTCTAATGGATTCTAAGTACGTGGCAGCCACATTGATCTTAGACTCCAATTACAATTTACTTGTTGATTATTTCTTAGCTGTGGTACCGCTTTGTGAAAGATGGCTGCGAAGGGCCTTATGGCATGACGAGGGTAAGTTTTTAGGAGACACATTGGTAAATTACAAACGTGTTTATGATTTTTCCGGCAATTCTGTGTGGTATACATTCTTTAACAAAACTTGTAACAAAGTTTACGATAGTAAGGAGTACCTAATTAGTTTACTCACTCCAGAGGCTGAAGGGAGAGCAGTAGAGGCAGACGTAACTTTGGACACCGAATTGGATGAAGAGGCACATAATTTTCACCCTGTTTGCTCGGTTATCGAAGACCTCTCGTTAGCAGCTTCAAAAAGTGGGTTCCACAATACGGAAGGCCATTCTTTGGAAGGACTCTCAGAAAGTTATTGCCACCAAGTAAATCAGGACGAGCAAGTGTTCTCCTTCGACCTCAATCAGGATGGTTCACTCGATTTACCCAATCTGATGTCGCATGCAGCGGTACGACACAACATTTTGATGAAAGTTCTAAAATTGACCAATTCTTTCTCGCCACTGTTACAGGTACAGTTTAAGATTGTTGCAGGCCTAGTGGACCCGTTGACCCAACCTGCCCCAAATGACAAGCATGTAATTTCGCTTGACCTTTTGTACCAGATGTTTTTGGGATTTCTTGCACCGGAGATAAAGTTCTCCCTAGATCTCGACGAAGGCTGCGACTGGAGATTTCACGTCTGTTTCAACATGCAAAAGATAATCGACGCCTCATTGGTAAGACTAAATTTCGACGACTTTGAACGACTGAATTCCATTGACAATAGCGAAGAAAACGTCGACTGGAAAAATGAGCTTCACAAGTGGCTACCACATGGTTTCAACACGCAAGATCTGGAATTAATCTGCATGGTTGACATTGTTGCAGTCTACACAATATACAAGCTATATGAACATCTTCCGATTCAGTTAAACCCGTTCTTATCATCGCTCATATCTTTGTGGAAAAATTTGACTTGCGTGATCCTTTTAGGATTGGAGATTGATCGCATCGAAGAGGAGCAAGAAACCTTTGAAACGCCCCTAATGGTACGTGCCACCATTCGTGGCGCGGCTGCCTTGAGGGCTATTGTTGCGACCGTCCTGAACGGCCACGTTGAAGCAACTAAGCATGACATAAAGCATGAATCGCTCAACACATTCATGTCACCCCACGGGAGGAAACTGTGCCAGGGGGCTCTTTATGCAGAGCTCAGATCTCACGCAGCTGCCCTCCTGGCACTAGGCTCTGAGCTTGAAGATGTAACGGAACTATTTGCAGATTTGCAGCCGGGTGATCGTTTTGACGAGGATGTAAGATATATGTTCGAGTACGAGTTTGAAGATTATAATGACATTTCTTCAAGGGAGGACTACTCTGGGTCGGAAAAATTTGATGAATTTACAGAAGGATCGAAAACCAGTGCGCGTAAAAGCTTTGGAAGAAGATGTAACTGTATTTTTGATGACGATGAGATGTTGGAGGATGAAGACTACGAGAACGATTGCGAAGAACAGAAGTTTCAGACGCACGTTTTACGCCAACAGAACCCAACGACAACTGTCACCATGTCCTCTACGGGCAACCCACACGCTGTGAGATCCAGGAGTTCTTTTGAGTTTGATTACAGTGGTAAGGATTGGAGAGATATTCCGCGTATGGCTAATCTCTACTATATTCCCAATTACCAATTTGTGGACAGTTTAGATTCAGACTCTGTAGCGACGTTGACGAAAAAGGCCGCCAAACAGAAGCTAAGCAATGAAGAATCGTTGTTATTATTGAATTCGGTGGCTACATGTGTGAAAAACGAGCAAGATGAGATAATTTTGGGGAATATAGCTGAACTTCATCATCCAAACAGCAATCATAGTAAAAAAAAGAGTGCCGATAATAATGGATCTCAAGTGGCGGAAAAATTCAAAGAAGTGACACCAGATGATATTTACGAGACGTGGTGCAAAGATTCCACTTTTGAAAAAATAGTCTATTGTAATCATGAAGTTGCGTGGAGATTAATGGATGAAATGTTAATGTGCAGTGGGTTTCGAAGGGTGCTCCTATGGTTCATCACGCACATGGAATTGAACCATTCTTTAATTCACTACATCTTTGAACTGGTAATGGGCCTAAGAAAATCTTCAGAACATACGAAAGAAAATGAGAATGACGAAGAAATGTTCCCTGAAATGTCTAAGAATACATCAGAAAAGGATTCGGCTTTACCCTTTTCAAGACAAGGTCCTATACAGCTATCCACGATTGAGACTAAAATGCTTTTACAAGAATTTTTCACAAATGCTGCCATATTTCTCACCGAAAAATCCAAGGAATGTATCGGCGATGAAGCCATTGAAGAGAATAGTAGTGTCAATAATGATGAAAATGGAAATGTGTCACTTTATGCAATGGGGCTCATGAGATTGATTTGTTTGATGGTGAGAGCTTTCATGAAAAAGGGCAAGTTTGATTTTCGTGAATCCGAATGTGTCTTCGAACTGCAAACTTTGTTGATGAATTGGATTGCCATTATCCCAGAGGCTAAAGATCTATTCTTCGAATTAAAGTCTATGATCGCCGAAGTTCACAGTGGTAATGTAGAGGATGAGAATGGCAATGACAGAATTCCAGGTGCTAATGAGAATTTTTCTATTGTTTCGAAAAATGACAACTCGAGCGCCGCGATTGAATCTGAATACAACAGGAAGTTGACAAGTTTGTTGTCCCCAAATATCCACGGTAAGGAAGAAAATGCAGCCGTAGCTGCCTTGAGGAACTTTATCAAGAAATACTCGTTCGATACAAGTGTTTCCCTGGTAGGTCGAAAAGTAGTGCATGAAAGTGATGGAATTTTGCCCTTGCCAGAATCAGAGATGCCCATGAGCCTCCTCGAGTATTTGAGCGACAATTATCCTCCCGATTTGGAGCAGCACGATTAGCATTTCTCCTTCCGTTATCAATACACCCGTTTCAACATTATGTAATTTTACAATAAGGTATTCAAATAAGCGTGTAGCTCTAGCATTTTATCCCGAATACCTAAAATGTAATATTTGGGTTGCTCAACTAACGCTGCTAAGTTGCCCCACAATCCTATAGCCAATTCCATTTTGAAAAGTTGGGTCTCAACACCGTAGGCATCATCCTTATTGATTTCCTGACCAAGAAAATGTCGTACGCTGTCCAAGTCCTTCTCCAAGTTTTGCCTAATAGTACGCTCATGTTGTTCCAAAACCGTGCGAAACATCTGCTTCCGCTTTTCAAGGTTCATCGATTTATAGTAAAACAATAACTTGGACACAAAAGATTCCTGATCTTTTTTAGAATTAACAAACTGTTTGATTTTGTATTTCTTGAAGAGTGATTTATTTTCTTCTTTGATATCCATGAATATTGTAGTTGAGTTTATTGTCGATTTTGATACAATTTGAGCCAAGTAATGGTACTTTATTGGTTCCAGTTCATCGTCTACACCAATTTCTTCCTTCGACAGATCCTCCTGATTAACAGGTACATTTCTATCTCCAGCTATAATGCTGGCGCACCACTCCTCAAAAATATCTTCCCGAATTGCATCGTCTGACACCCTGTGAAAGTTAGGATCTTGACGAACTTTTTTCATTTCAAAAGGCCAAGCTGAATACGGATTTAAATCATATTGTGAAAAGAGATTCCAAAGTACTTTTTTATCTTCTGAGGTGTCAATAGGCTCCTCAATGCACTCTGCAAGGTCGATTTTCGTCTCCCCCTTCTGGTCCTGATTCTGATCCAGATCCTGATCTTGGTCATACTCCTCACTCTCAGACGAACTGTATCCTGTCACCAACCCGTGTATCTCCTCAGAACTATCTTCTTGCTCTTCTTCCTCCCTATTTTTTTTCAGCTCTTTCGACTGGTTTATTTCTCTTTCCCGCCTCAACTGCTCCAAATCGGAAACTACCTCATCGTAAACACTTAATCCACCCAGTGGGTATCCCCTGGTTAAGCCAATCAATGCAATTAGTTTATTTCTGTCCAATGAATTCAACATAGTTGAGCTCTCCTCATCTGGCAGAGTCCAAACAGATTTTTCCGTCTCCACATTGTGGTAAAACTTTTTACCAGTATCAGATAGAACCAGATGCCAGCCATTGACTAGCTCTAGTACCACATGCGGCTCTGATTCTAACTTCTTCAACTTTTTCGCATCTTGACTCTCGTCCTCTTCATCAAACGATTCTGGCCTTTCCCAAGTACATTGTTTGGTCACAGAGTTGTAGTAGTAGCTCCTACCATCCGGTGCAGTATATTCCGACCAAATTCGCGCCATTTACAGGCTGCAATAGCGTCAATGCAACCGATTTGTATCGTTGGTTTTTGGTCTGCGATGAGCTTTCGTAAAAAATCACCCATTTAGAATCACCTTTAATATTGGTCAAGTTCCCCGAACTTCAAGACCTTTGAACCTGTTTGGGTGGCAAAAATCGGGAATTGAAGAGTTCAAGGGCCTTTGAAGAGTTTAGTATAACACCCTTCTTTAAATCACCATTAGTAAAATTTACTGATACATATTCTTTGCCATGGGATCCAGGAGATACGATTCGAGAACCACAATATTTTCCCCAGAGGGACGTCTTTACCAGGTGGAATATGCCCTAGAGTCCATCTCCCATGCTGGTACAGCTATTGGTATTATGGCTGAAGACGGAATTGTACTTGCAGCAGAGAGGAAAGTTACCAGCAAATTATTGGAGCAAGACACTTCAACCGAGAAACTTTACAGGTTGAATGACAAGATTGTGGTTGCAGTAGCGGGGCTAACATCTGATGCAGAGATTCTCATAAACACCGCCAGGGTTTATGCACAAACTTATCTTAAGACGTACAATGAGGACATACCCGTGGAGATTTTAGTAAAAAGGTTAAGTGATATCAAGCAAGGTTATACACAGCACGGTGGCTTGAGACCATTTGGTGTTTCTTTCATCTACGCGGGCTATGACGATCGTTATGGTTACCAACTGTACACTTCGAACCCTTCAGGCAACTACACGGGTTGGAAGGCTATTAGTGTCGGTGCCAATACGTCAGCAGCACAGACATTGCTGCAGGTTGACTACAAGGACGGTATCAAAGTGGATGGAGCCATCGAGTTAGCTCTAAAGACGCTGTCAAAGACCACAGATAGTAGCGCCCTCACGTACGACAGGGTTGAATTCGCAACAATCAAGCGTGGAGAAAATGGCAAACTATACCAGAAGGTTTTCAAACCAGAGGAAATTCAAAGCTTGCTAGTGGAGCATGGCATTACAAAGAATGACGACGATGATGAGGACGACCGTAAGGGTTGAACAATCCATTGTTGGCGCGCTCATCGCATCGGTCGTGCGCGGTGATTGCGGCCTGCATGCTTATTTCAATATATAATACTAAGATACGTCTTCAAACTTTTCAGTATACTTGATGATCTTGCCCAGTGGCGAGGACGATACATGAGGTCTTTCGTTACTAACAATGACGTCCCCATCGGTTACGAGACGCCTGCATTTCCCTCCCTTTACTGGCCCACGGGTCTTAGGAGTACACTTCAAGTTCTCTACGATATCCATACTATTTGGAGGTATACTCTATACTGGTCTCTGATTTTAAATGTAGGGCTTTACGCTCTTGCAGGCCTTTGGGCTAGTATTATGCATCGAAAGCAGGCTGGCGGGTTATGGATCATGGCCATTTATTTGGTTTATGGAGGAGTGCAAGCTATAGCCGGTGGGACTGTCACGGGATTCCTCATAGGAAGCATTTACTCATCTGGGCTATTTGCAATGTCAACGTGGATCCCATTTTGCTGTGTTGCAGTGCAGATTCTTTTTGATTTTGCGGTGAGTTTCGGTGGTACTGGGGTCATCATGTAGAGGAGGTCATGGTTTTGTGTATTCTAGGCACGTCCCGGTTATGTTCCTAGTGTTCCACTGTCACTAAATTGGCAACTAAGCCAGAGCATCTTCACGCATGGTACCTCAACTGGAGTGAGCGTCCTTTTTTTGAAAATGCTAAGCTGGTTTTGGCCGGTATGGTTTCTGACACTGCTAGGATAGAGGCAGAGGAGTTGCCAGTACAGGTATCCCAGGCGATTTGCGTAACATTTTCTGTATATTTGCTGGCAAGGACAAGCTACGCTTAAGATGATGGTATTTAACGGCATCCACTTTCCCCTCTGTTCAAGCAGACGCCATAGATAGCAGAAACATGTCAACGATGCTAACGTATAAAAATGATTCACGAGATTATTAGGTGCTTTCTGAAGTATAGGCTTAGGTCAGCCTAGTGCCCAGTTCATAATTCCTTCTGATGGCGGCTAGTTCATTTTTCGTTATGTCAGAACTAGAGGACGCTTTAAGAAGAACAACTAGACAAAATGAATCAGTTTTTCATCTGCTCTTTCCTAACCGCCAAAAGCTGCAATTTCAGCTGTGTGGCATATCCTCACGGCCTGATCTCAAACGTCGCATAAGTTGGGTGCGAAACAACTGCGCCACAACTGCGTGTCGAAATTCATCGTTTTATGGTCAAGATTTTTTGCAAGCATTTTCAGAACCGAGACGGCAGGCCCATGGTCTATCGACAAGTTACCCCAGATCAAGGTATCGTCTCCAGACTTGCCTTCACCCCACAAAAAACCGCAAGGATAACACTGACTATGAGATTTAGCTTCGATTTTGAATTCAAGAAGTAACTATGAGATACGGCTAATCTTCATAAACAGCAGTAGTGTCCGCACATGAACGACACACTGACACAGAGAGCGAAAATGTCCGACCATCCTTCCAGAACCTTCCTGGAGCTTCCAGAAGAAAACCCGCACTCTGTATTACTAATAACACTTCACGTGCTACTTATTGGCTCGTCGAACACGTTTCGTAGGAAATGCTTGAACTGCGCCTCCTCGGAACTGCCTCAGTCTCAACTAAGCATTCTGATCAATACTGTGGATACAAATAGCAAATTGTATCCGGTTCTTATATAAACAACAAAGGTCTGCCACACATATCTTCGAAAACATGTCCGCTGAAGAGATTAACGCTTCCATTCATAGTATCAAAAAGGAGCTGGATTATCTACTCTCCGAGAAGGTTATAAGTGAAGACACATACGATATGGTTTGGGGACCGCTACATCAGCACGAGCAATCTGGCGTGGAATATATGGAAGCCATTTATAGATTTGAGCCTCAGCAGGAGGGTGATTTGGCGTTGAATCCAGGTGACAAGATCGAAGTGTTAGAAAAATGCTCGCCTGAGTGGTTCAAGGGTAAGTGCAATGGTAGGGTTGGGATGTTTCCCTCCAACTACGTGAAGCCTGCCTTTAGTGGTGGGAGTGGTTTCTCTCGACCAGCTGCCCCAGCTCCGCCACAATACTCTGAGAAGGCTAGTGCTGCCGTTCAGTATGCACAACCTTCTGGCGGTTCGTATCAACAACAACAACCATATCCACCTCCATCCACCGGCTACTATCAGCAGCCAGCTCCTCAGCAAGCGCAGCCCATGGTGGTGCAGCAGGAACAGACTCAGCGCCACCACAGTGGCCTAAGCAAATTCGGCAGCAAATTGGGTAACGCTGCCATCTTCGGTGCTGGTGCTACGTTGGGTAGTGACTTGGTCAACTCGATCTTTTGAGCCGGTTGACTGTGTGCGTTTTTTTTGTTGTTGGTTAGAGTCGAGGGCGAGTTGTTTGTTATATTGCTATGTACTCCGGAGTATTTGAATTGTAATGATTGAACGGATACGAGCCGCGTACGGACCCACCGACTGCGGGCTGGGACCCCAGACTATACGACGACGACGCAGTGGAAGACGCTATTTTGTAATAAAGGAATGAATTTGAAATGAATCTTGACGATTTTTATGTGTTTGAATGAATATAATCAAAAGTATTTTCCATATGTATGGTATATCCGCGTAACAACGTTGAGCCTGCTCTGTAGGCTCAATTTCGAGTCCGTAATTTCAGCCACATCTCTAGTCCACTCCGACCACAGCGAGCGAGGAACGAGTGTCAGCCCCACGTTAAAGACTGTGGTCACTTCGATGGCCAGAAGACCCTGGTTGAAGTATAACTCCTTCTGCTCCTCGCCGTAGTTGAGCAACCGCTCTGCATTGTTCAGGCTTTGGCTCAACGTGTCCCTGTGTTGTTTCTCATACGACCACAGACGTCCCACTCTGCACAGGCGGTAAGCACATATGGTCCCGGTGTAAATGATCAGGAGAGCTGGTGACAGGGCCACGACTCCGAAGACCAGCTGCTGCGATTGGAGCATGCGGTCTATTCCCCTCAGCGCCAGGGAACCGTCCACTTTGGTCTTTTGCAACTGGATCAAAAGGGAACGTACGAGGGCGCCCGTGACGAGGTTACGTACGGGGCTCTCCAACTGGTTCTCGTAGATCTCCAAAAACTCTGTCAGATCTCCGTGTTCCACTTGCGACACCAATCTTTCCTCGTCAAAAGGTTGGCGACTATTCTCTTGAACAAAACGGATGACCATTCTTGTCAAAGAGGACGATTCTGACTCCAGCGTGCCCTGAGACATCACCGCGATGCTGCTGTCGTCGTCGTGGCGAACAGTGGCCCAAACCTGCTTCAACGGGACATACACCCAGTTGTAAATGAGCCCGCGAACGAAATCAACCACATTCTCCTGCAGGAAGCGTTGGATAGCTTGGCGAGAGTGCCATAGCGCCACCAGGGATGTGGGGCCGTAGCAGAGACCCAATACTGCGGCAGGCCAGTATCTCGTTGCCAAGTTGGGGACCCGATAAGTGGTTGCCTGGGTCACAACGCTACTCTGCGTAGCCTGCACGATCTCTGCCACGTTTTTCGATTCGAGTCTGAGGAATACACGCAGGGCCTCCAATTTCTCGTTCAAACTCTCACCTAACTCCAGTTGATCACTGGCACGGAACTCGACCATGAGACGCCCCAGCGCGGCTGTGTACTGTCTGGCGAATCGCTCGCACTCGTTGAGCCGTTTGCGAAGATCCGAATGGAGCAGTGTAGGTGGCAGTCCAGGTAAGGACTTCCAAAGGCGCTCGGGCGCTGTCTGAAGGGAGTACAGCAACTGGTTCCGTTTGGAGGATCTGGCAGACCTGAAGTAGCGGGCAGCTTCGTAGGCTGGTGGCAACTGCAAAAGGCACTCATTCGTGAGTGTATAGTAACATAGCAGAGCCACATAGTTTAGGAGCACCGGGTCTTTGGGCAATTCACCTGTGGGTAACTGTATGGGATGGTACTTACCCTGGTGAATGGCACGGCGAACGGTGCGTATTAGCGGCTCTAGCTGCTGCGATGGCGGAGCCTGCGCTGCCAATGCATCCAGTGCCTCCAAGACGTACTTATCTGTGATCATTAAGTGTCTTGCTATAGTTGTTTTCGGAAAAAAAAAATTGTTAATCCTTAACTGTTCTAAGTGTACATTGACAAAGGGACCCTAACAACCGCAAGATGTCCCCCTCGTGTGACAGATCAAGAACAACTACAGTCCATTCTCTTTTTTTTAATAAAAATTCGTCAATTCAACGTACGTACTAAATCGTAGATCTATATCATAAAACTCATACGACGATGTCTGGCTGACCAGATCTCAAAAATCAGGCTAGTCGGTAGTCGCAAAACAAAAATGCTCGCTAACAAACCTAAGCGCTGTAAACGTGCTGGACCAAGTCGACCACTCTGTTAGAGTAACCGTACTCGTTGTCGTACCAGGAGATCAACTTGACGAAAGTAGGGGTCAACTGGATACCGGCAGCGGCATCGAAGATGGAAGAGTGAGTGTCACCCAAGAAGTCAGAGGAGACAACAGAGTCCTCAGTGTAACCCAAGACACCCTTCAACTTACCCTCAGAAGCCTTCTTGATGGCCTGCTTGATCTCGTCGTACGAGGCCTCCTTGGCCAAGTTAACAGTCAAGTCGACAACGGAGACATCCACAGTTGGGACTCTGAAAGCCATACCGGTCAATTTGCCCTGCAAGACAGGCAAAACCTTACCGACAGCCTTGGCGGCACCGGTGGAGGATGGGATGATGTTGCCAGAGGCAGTTCTACCACCTCTCCAGTCCTTGTGGGATGGACCATCGACGGTCTTCTGGGTGGCAGTCATAGAGTGCACAGTGGTCATCAAACCTTCCTTGATACCGAACTCGTCGTTGATAACCTTGGCCAATGGGGCCAAACAGTTGGTGGTACAAGAAGCGTTGGAAACGATCTTTAGGTCTGGAGTGTATTTCTCCTCGTTGACACCCATGACGAACATTGGGGCGGTACCGGATGGGGCGGTGATAACAACCTTCTTGGCACCAGCCTCAATGTGCTTGTGGGCAGAGTCCAACTCCTTGAAGATACCAGTGGAGTCGACGGCAACGTCAATTCCCAACTTGCCCCATGGCAAAGTAGCTGGGTCTCTCTCGTTGTAGACGGCGATCTTGTTACCGTCAATGATAATGTGGTTTTTGTCGTGGGAGACTTCACCTTCGTAACGACCGTGAGTGGAGTCGTACTTGAACATGTAAGCAGCGTAGTCAGTGGAGATGAAAGGGTCGTTGATGGCGACAACGTTCACGTCCTTTCTCTGGCTGGCGATTCTGACAACCAATCTACCGATTCTACCGAAACCGTTAACTGCGATATTGACCATAGTGATGTTTTTGTTGGTGTAGATGTGTTGAAGCTAGTTGGATGCTGTCTTAGTACGATTGTTCTAAGATGTGCTGAACTGTTGTTCTGGGGATATGAGAGAAGAAGAGACTAAAGAAGAGACACAACTACCCTATAACTATCCCGCCTTTATATACCACATCCATGATGATCGGAGGGGGGTGTGTGCGTGTGTGCGTGTGTGCGTGTTGGTTGCGATCATTTGGTGGATCATCAACTGAGGCAGGAATGAAAGACCATGAGCGTGAAGGCGTGGACCGGCACGGGCGTCGAAGAAGCTGGAAAGAGGGCTCAGGGGGCGAGTGGGGCGAGTGGAGCGAGGGGAGGCCTCTAATAGTGGAAGCCCGATAGTGGAAGCGGGCGACGCGCGGGCGACGCGCGTTGCGGGAATAGTGGAAGCCCGGAGTGGAACATTCTGGAGTGGAAGGCGGCGGATCACGGACCACGAGGTCGCGGATCACGAGATCGCGATCTCGCGAGGGAATACCGATGCCGATGGAAGGGGCGTGATCTGTGCAACCGCATGGAGTGGTGACGGGGCAGCGAGAGTGCCAAGAGCAAGACGCGCGTGGTTCGATGACGCAGGGTGCAGCTGGCACGTGATCACGTACACAGTGACCCGATATTGTCCGGGCAGTGTCCGAGTGATAGGTGGCACACCTGCACGTGACGTGACGCCGCCACAGCTGCGGCGAGCTCTGGTGAAAAAAAAAAAAAGCGTTGAGATGAGCACTACTCAGAGTTATAAGAAGGATATGGTGGTTTCCAGAATGCCTCGATTCCCATCCGGCAAGGTGTGAAAGATACGCAAACCAGATTCGAAGAAGCGTAGACAACAATGCCTGCTCCTCACGGTGGTGTTTTAAAAGATTTGGTGGCCAGGGATGCCCACAAGAGACAAGAACTCGTCACCGAGGCCAAATCGGGCAAGCTGAGACAGTGGGACCTGACCGCGAGGCAGATCTGCGACCTGGAATTGATCTTGAATGGTGGGTTTTCGCCCCTCGAGGGTTTCTTGAACCAGAGGGACTACTCGTCCGTGGTAGACGATTCGAGACTCGCAGATGGGACCCTGTGGACGATGCCCATCAACCTGGATGTTGATGAAAAATTCGCCAAAAAGTTGTCTGAGGGCAACCGAGTGGTGCTGCTTCAGGACAGCGAGATCCCGCTGGCGATTTTGACGGTGACCGACGTTTACAAGCCGGACAAGGCTCTCGAGGCCAAGAACGTGTTCAGAGGGGACCCAGAGCACCCGGCCGTGCGGTACCTGTACGACCAGGCAGGCGACTACTACGTTGGTGGGTCGCTGGAGGCCATCCAGCTACCTCAGCACTACGACTACCCGGGATTGAGGAAGGCGCCCGCGCAGTTGAGACTCGAGTTCGAGTCCAGGCAGTGGGACCGTATTGTGGCGTTCCAGACCCGTAACCCGATGCACAGGGCCCACAGGGAGCTCACTGTGAGAGCGGCTAGAGGGGTGAATGCTAAAGTGTTGATCCACCCGGTCGTGGGTCTCACAAAGCCTGGTGACATCGACCACCACACCCGTGTGCGTGTGTACCAGGAAATCATCAAGAGGTACCCAGCGGGCATCGCGTACATGTCGCTGCTACCGCTGGCGATGAGAATGGGTGGTGACAAGGAGGCGGTCTGGCACGCCATCATCAGGAAGAACTACGGTGCGTCGCACTTCATCGTCGGGAGAGACCATGCTGGTCCGGGTTCCAACTCCAAGGGGCAGGACTTCTACGGGCCCTACGACGCTCAGCAGCTTGTCGAATCGTACAAGAACGAGCTGGGTATCGAGGTGGTCCCCTTCAGAATGGTCACATACTTGCCCGATGAGAACCGTTACGCCCCCATTGACGAGATCGACACCACCAAGACGAGGACTCTGAACATCTCCGGTACCGAACTTCGGAAAAGATTGAGAAGTGGCGGTGAGATCCCCGAGTGGTTCTCGTACCCAGAAGTGGTCCGCATCTTGAGAGAATCGAACCCACCCAGATCCAAGCAGGGGTTCGTCGTCGTGCTCGAGGATGCCCTGCAGGTCTCCAAAGTGCAGCTGTCCATTGCCCTGCTGTCCACCCTTTTGCAATTGGGCGGTGGCAGACACTACAAGATCTTTGACCATGAAAACAGCACCAAGCTGTTGTCCTTGATCCCTGATTTCGTACAATCCGGTACGGGGCTCATCGTGCCCCACCAGTGGTCCGCTGAACACGCGGTGAACGCCAACAACGTCTATACTTTGGGTACGTCTCAAGATGCTGAGATCAAGCTGGACTCTGCAGACGAATCCATCTTGCACATTACCCAGAAAGTCGTGTTGTTTCTAGAAGACAACGGCTTCATTGTTTTTTAGAATTTTTTATTTTGTACATAGAGTAAGATGAACGACATCGAGTCCCCGGCAAAAGTTTTCAGCTGGTTTGCAAATGTTTCAAGCTTTGGACAAACATCTTGGCCCTGGCCTCAGCATCAGGCAGCCTGTCGTCCACTTGCACTTTGAAAGTCAAGACGTAATCCTCACGAGGGGCGGGCCCGCCGGTGGTCCACGATTTTGAAGCGGAGCCGCTCAGGAGGTCAAAGATGTCGTTGTTCCTCTGTCTGGTATTATTATCCACCAGGGGGACCAATTCGTACGACACCGCGAATCTGGGCTTCGTTGGGGCCGGCGTGATCAAAGACTCGAAGATGTCATCGTAGTATTGAGAACGGGTGTTGGTCAACGACTGCCCATGTGCACTGTGGAATGCGCTATTCACAAAGGCGCGTAGCGATCCCTTGAACTGCTCCAGTGTGACACCAGCTGGTAATTGAACCACTTGTCGATCTTTGATCACCACAGGTTCTGGTTTGCTGGGCTTCCCCTGCCCGCTAGGTGGGACATCCGCACGCAATTCGATGTTGGACAGGTCCAATTTCTCACCACGCTTGATGTATTCCGCGACTTTGACCACTGAATCCTCAGATACTTTACCCAAGTACGCCAGCACGTCACCTTTGAGTAATCTCCCGTTGTTACCTGAGGCCTTGATGTTTTTAATGGCGTCCTCCCTTGAGATGTTATTACCGCCTAATAGAGCATGCACAGAGGGTAAAAACGTCTGATCAGGATTGGCAGCGTTCAAAACACTATTAGACTTGGCAGCGTTCGAACCACTATTGGACTTGCTAGCATTTGGCTTCTTTTGCCGCTCGTTGCCCTTAGGCTTCTCCCTAGGCGTCTCCTTGACTGGCTGTGCTTCTTCTTTCACTTCAGGAATCTCCAAAGTGGACAAATTGTCATCCACGTCGGCTAGCCAGGCAATAACCTGGCCCACCGGAACATCCTTAGTACCGTTCTCCACCAAAACTTTTGCCAGTTTAACGTCATCCTGCGCTTCCACATCCACTTGAGCCTTATCAGATTCGACCTCCAAAAGGACGTCTCCTGCATGCACATCATCACCTACTTTGCACTTCCACTCCACTAGGTTACCCTTATCCATCGTGGGGGAAACTGCTGGCATCTTGTAGGGCCTAGCATCAGAGACACTCTTGCTGACATGCAATCTTCTCAGTTGCCCTCCAGCTAGCGACTTGGAACCTCTTACAAACGCTGAACGCAACATATACAACACACACACACACACACCCCAATTGATCTATTATATATGTTCTGGTAAAAACTAGATCAACAACCAGTCTCAACTGGGCACTCGCTTATATGGCTCTTCTTTCATTCAACCCTCTTCCCACCACATAAGTCGGAAGAAAATTTCCTCTGATTGGGGAGGCGGCGTCAGTAAATCGAATATAAGTAAACTGAAATATATAATAAAAACACGTTTATAAAGGTATCGGTTCATTATTCTGATAGTGTTGATTCCAGCTCACTCAGGGGCATAATTTTCTTGTTGTAATAGCGCCAGGCTGTGTCATCAGAGTTGCCGATTTTCTCCAGTTCATCCCAAGGGAATTTTTCAGTTAAGAATTGGTCAAATCTCTGGGATGTATGTCCTGTCTGATATAGCTGAGACCATAACGCCTTGTAGCAACCACCCAGGGCACATGAGTTTGGTGTTTCGAGCCTGTAGTTGCCCTTAGTGGCGCCCAAAACTTCAGTAAACTTTTTGACGATGACATCGTTTTTAGAGGCCCCACCTACAAAAAAGGCTCTCCTGGGCCTTTTCCCGTAGTAGTCCCTCAATGGGTAATCGTCGTAGTCGAATCTCACATTCACGTCATTTTGCAGATTTTCGACGGGTACATGAGACGTCAACAGAGGCGAAATGCGCACACGGCAACTTAGAGCCTGCGATTCCACAATATTTTTAGCATCATGCTCGTCGCTGGCAAACCTATCAACAAATTTGGTAATGTGGCCTGTGGCAGGGTCGAATTTGGCACGCTTGTAAGTTGCGGGAACGCTGGGTACGATTTCACCGAGTGGGAAATACACACCGATTTCATCGTCGGTATTCAAATCTGGATCGAGCAGTGCACTGTTGAAAGAATCCCAATTGTTGCTGGAATCGCCATTGATGTGGTCTCTTATCTTTTCCCTTGCCAATGCACCATTACAATAGCAGATCATGCCCATGTAGTGTTGGGGCAATGTTGGGTGAATGAAAAGGTGATAATCAGCAGAAGGATGGTACTGGTCTGTGACCAACAGGATTGTCGTACTGGTACCCAGCGACACAAGGACGTCGTTCTTTTCCAAGGGCAGCGAGCAGATGGTTGCCAAGTTATCTCCTGTGAAGGGGAACACCGAGCAGTTGCTGTCGAACCCGTATTTCTCGACAAAATAGGAGCACACACTACCTAAGCGCACTGGCTCGTCGCACTTGATCGGTGGCGACATCAATTTACGCTCGATGCGCGGTAAGTCCTTGTCGACCAGTTTTAAAAGCCCTGGGTGAAACTGACGTTTGCCAATATCATATAAGTTCATACCACATGCTTCTGCCTCCTCCAATGGTGTTAGGCGGCCAGCAAGCAAAGATGCCAAGAAGCTTGATACAAGTGAAATTGTCGCGGTCTTTTCGTAGGCCTCCGGTTCCTCCTCTGCGATTTTAAGGATCTGCGTACCGGTAAATCTGAAATGAGCTCTCGAGCCAGTGATATGTGCCAACTCCTGAGGACCCCCAACGACATCTTCGAACTCCCGACATTGCTTCCCCGTACTGTGGTCCTGCCAGTTGGGGGCCGTAGCCCTCGAGAATGCTCGAGGCGATAATTGCTCCAATAAAGATCCTCTATTACTTTGCAAACTATGCAAAGCTTCATCTGCTTCTTCAGTCCAGTAAACAGATCCGTGCTGCTGGCAAGATCCAGAAACAGCCTTCACTTTGCTCAAATCGAATCCGCTGCTCACAAATTTACTAAACAGCAGATCAAGGGCCTCGAGCCACATTGCTACTGGACACTCGATCGAGTCACCGTTGACATAAACACCTTTATGGGTCTTGTAATGTGGTAGCTCCTGGTCAAAACTAATGGTTTCCGTATGTTCAATCTTTAACGACTCATTGATGGCCAAACACTTAAGTTGCTGGGTGGATAGATCAAATCCTAAATAAAAGTGGCCACTAGTCATGTTATGGTCTTTGTCCGCTTCTGTTTATATCTCTGTGAGTTAAAGTTGAAGTTTGAAGTAAGGACCCCAGATTCTGCCTCCCTAAACTTTTATACGTAAACAAAAACTATTCTTCAAACCAAACAATGGGTGCAACAATATAGGCATGTTAGACTACACAGAGTATGTACTAGCTGTTCGTATGTCAGCTCATAATTTGAGGCTGTACCCATTGTAGCTTGCGTCTTGTGTATGCTGGATAAGCTGGGATAACTGCCAGTGCCACGATGCTGAAAGCTGCAACATAGACAATTAGCAAATTTTGAAGAGATTGCGTAAGATAGCCCACGATGCAAGCAGCGATAGCTCCCAATAACAGCGAAATCTGCTGCAACCTTTCCGTGTAGCGTTGGCTGGGGAAATCGATGGGAAAGATCAGTTTTCTTTGAATTTCTTGCAGTATTTCAGACATGTTAGCGGCGTGTAGGTTGAGATGGGACTGAAGATTTGCTGTTGCTACTGCGCAAGCTTTCTTGGAGGTTCTGACTTAAAATTTGGTTTAAGCGGAACGTTTGATAATAAATGATTCGGCAGAAAGAAAATTAACTACAAAAGGCGCTGCACACTAATTTAACTGCATACAAACTAGCCTCTTGATAAGTTTTGATTGATATATTTACTACAAATAGGTCTACTTCCGGATATTAATACAACGCGAGTAGCCCCAGAAATGTCCAGAATGTTGAGTAATACAAATAGTCATCACCATAAATCTTACACGACTGCACATTAACAGAGATTGCGACATTTCACTTCAGCGGGTTCAGATGTGAATGCTCTCGATAGATTGATAGAACTGGCACTCTTGCTCCCACGCTGATAAACTCAAGTTGCAACCTATTGATTTCCAGGTCACTCACTACAGGAGGTGAAGTTAAGCTCGTTGCACAAAAGCTTTGAGTATTCCTCGAAATACCTTGCGTCAATTGTCGTCATCTGGGTTGAAGTGATGAGGTAAACAGGAAGCAACTATGTCACTACCAATTGCTTCGATTGCTAGTCCCAAGTAACCAATTAACAAAGTACCAACATACGTTTAGTGAAGAGCAATGATCATAATTTGTTTAAACTAATAAAACTTTAAAATGATCTGAACAGCATCATTGAAATTTTAAGCTACAAGTTAGTATGTTGATTATGAATGTTGGAACAGCAAGCTGAATATTTTATCATTCATTAAATCCAGAAGAGGTACAAGAAAAATAGCTCTCTCTACCTCCATCATAACGCGAAACCAGCTCCAACGAGTGCGCACAATGATGCACCGAGAATCTGAGCATGTATAGTCATCGTTACATTAATGAAGACTTCACGAAGAATCAGAAGTAGCGATGTAAGCTTAAAAGAAATGGACGAATTGCGGAAGAATTTAGAAAACCTCCGGAAGAGAGCTGACATCACAAGGTATTATACTTAAACTATTATTCAAGAGAGGACAGTCAATCATGGAACTGAAGGATTTGTCCTGTCAAGAAACTTTTTAAGTCAAAGGTATTGTAAGGCCAAAGTGCATCGAAACTTGGTGCAGATTATTCTTCTGTTTAGGCGGCTGCACTTACCGGTTCAAAGCGCCCTTTAGTCGGCGCGCGGCCGAACCTTTTTTGTTTTGACGAACGCAGCTCCCTTCCGATGAATAAAGGAGTGAGTGGGAGTCCAAGTTTACATACCTACCAGCTTATCAGAGCATACTGTAGCTAAAGCCCTTATAAGACAGCGAGTATCGATGAGAACAGTGCCAACTGATGAGATTGAAGTGATTCCACTTTGCAGCCAATCTGAAGGTGCACATGACTCACTTAGCGTCTCTCACAGTACTGCAGCCAGACCGGAAGCTCTAGAGGATCCTGCGATAAACCCTCCTAATGAGGAGCAAGGCGGCAGTCTAGAGGAGGTAGCTATCCAGGAGGAAGAAGATCGGGTGGAAGTTGCGTCTCGACGTCGGGGCTGTATGATTGTTATTGCTGGGTTCGTGGCAAACTTCATTGTATTTGGGTTTGCATTCACATATGGTGTGTTCCAAGATTTTTACCTCGGTGAATCAGGACCTCTTCGGGGCAAATCCACGTCTTCTGTCTCTGTCATTGGATCTCTTGCAAGTGGCCTTACGTACTTGCTCACAATTTTGAACAGGGCCTTGTCTAGATATCTTTCCATTCAGAAGAGAATGCTCATCGGAGCAGCTCTGATTGCTGGTGCGCTAATCAGTGCATCCTTTGCTAGCGAAGTGTGGCAATTTGCATTGAGTCAGGGGGTGATGTTTGGGGTTGGGAGTTCGATCACGTACTTACCTCCTGTGGTCCATGCACCCCCCTATTTCGGAGCACATAGAGGAGTTGCCATGGGGTTGCTATTTTCCGGCACAGGTATTGGAGGATTGGCTTTGGCCCCTCTCACACGGTACCTTATAACAAAAGTTGGATGGCAGTGGGCGTTAAGAATATGTGGAATAATATCTTTTGTATGTCTGGTTCCTATAAGTTTCATGGTTGTCCCTCACCCGACCTACCTGACGTCACAGAACGATAGAACTAAATTGGTTACTCTAAATTTGAAGCTAGCCACCAGCAGAGTGTTCATTCTTCACATGGGTGGATCTTTACTACAATCAGCAGGATACTTAATCCCTGGATATTACATGTCCTCTTACGGGCAGACCTTGGGGTTTACCAACAGCCAGGGAGCAACTTTCATTGGGGTAAACAATGCTGTTAACGCTGTCTCGAAAGTGGCAGTTGGCTATTTCGCGGACAAATTTGGTCGGTTGAATATGCTGGTACTATGTTGTCTGCTGAGCGCTATAACTGTAGTGGCATTATGGCTGGTGGCTGCCCGCAATACATTCATTTCTTTTGTTATACTCTACGGAGTGGTTTCTGGACCGATTATTTCACTCTTGCCGACTTGCATGATTGAATTATTCGGTGTACAAAATTATCAATCGGCAACATGGTTCTTATACTTTTGTCGAGGTGTAGGAACCTTTTTGGGGGCGCCCATTGCGGGTCTGTTAATCAACCATGGCGCGTCAACGGCGTACGAGTATCGGAATGCTGTTTTGTATAACGCAGCCTTGTTTTTCGCTAACTTTCTGTGTTTTAGCTCCGTGCGTGTTTTAGTAGCCTCCAATAACGATTGGAAAATTAGGCAGTAAACATAATCGATTTAGTTTTGGATCCAGGTGATTAAAAGGTGGAAGCTTGTTTCTTTTCTGCGCTGGTCAAATGTTCTGGCAAATCTCTAAGTAATCTTACCTGCAACTGTCTCCACAAAATGTGACACTTACTCAGCGGCGCCCTCGAATTTATCATTCATTGGTTGAATGAGGCTTGATCAAAACAGGCTTGATCAAAACTTGATCCAAAAGGAAAAACTAGATGCTTTTCGGTGCATATAAAATCAAAGCACGGCCCATACAAGAAGCCGAAGTTAAATAATTATCGAAAGAAAACAAAACGGACTGAAATGATGGCAACTTATCTTCTTTCAATACCTAGGAACTAGGTCTGAATCACTCGATGAGTACTGGCGACGATTCGAATATGAGTCGAGGCCTTTAGATACCTTTTTACACTAACCTAGGCCCTGCATGATTACAGCGTTCTTGTCGTCTCAAGGGAGTTTTAGTCCTAGTAAAACTCTTGGCGACAATACCGCCGCAGTAAATATAGTAACTATAGCAACGAAATGACGTCAACTATTATCCCCAACACCATTGCCAATCCTACTTCAACTCGTTTCCCTTATTCGATGTATCTTCATTTGAGTTAGGGTAGCTTCGTAATTTTATGTACCCAGAATATTCGGACAGCAAGGTGACCACAGAACAAACAACAACACGCAGCGAGGCAATCTCAATCCCTTAACTGTGGATTAACGAAATTAGTGAAATTATCTCCATCGTATATTTCAAAAATGGCACCATACATCTCGAGTTTTATTGCAATAAATTTGTATGGTGATCAACGCATGACATTTTTTGACTATAATGAACAATTTTTTTTTTATTTTTAATCATTAAAGTCAAACAAACAAACAAAAACAAAATATTCAAAACTTTCAACAACGGACACACACAATTCTTCCAGACGGTACATCATTATTTTATTAGCGGAGCGGGCTAAAATGACTTTGAATTGTGACTAATGACGCGATTTCACAAAGCAAATCCCAGTCGACCGACTGGCCTTTTGCTGTCCTACAAGGTTGAAGATACGTTAAATCATTCCTGAGATATACACTTGATATGTCATTTGTAAAGATATGTAATTCTCAAAATTGCTTCAGAATATAGTTTATGAATCCAAGTTTTAATAAAATGTCGAAATAGCACGAAGTATGCACTTTTGGCCGCGAAACGGAATTGTTTTCACATCTTTATAGCATATTCTCAAAACACCCTACAGATAATTTTCTTAAAAGTAGTATCCTACTATGTTTGAAGCGAGCATAAGAATATGAGAACAATATGGGGCAACGCTTTCATTGTTCCTAAAAAAAAAGTATCACATGTGCTTGATATTATTAGGCTTGATCCTCTTTTATCTCGCTGCCATTCTTCACCCACAAAGTTTCGTAATCTTGGAAACAATATTGTTTTGATTTAACTGTAGTTGATGTTGGACATTACCGCGAGAAGTTCGCCTTCCATACTATTTGCCTACCTTAACGTATTGTATGAGGTTTAGCCCAAATCCTAAGCAGCATTCGAGAGAATTCAGGGAGAAGAAATGGCCTGCAATGCAACTAAAGTATCAGTATTCCAGACACCTTAGCGGTGCGTGCGTTGGGACTACGTTGATGCGTTTTATCTGTTGATGCTGCTTTAAGCTATCCGAATTGCTCCAAGATTAGGCTTGAATATGAGTGTGATTAACTATTTAAAAATGTGCGTTGACTTATCATTTGTATCAGCTCGAATCAACCTCAAGGGTAATTTAAACTGATTACCTAAACACATGTTCATATATATATACATATGTGCCTCCAAACGTTAGTGGTTAAAACCACAAATGAGGACACAGACAATTTTATGACAGATACTGAGTGTCAGAAATTGTATCTGACAATACCTTCAATATTGAAATTGTTTTTCTTAGCGCATTTAACCATCAATCTTCTCAATTCTAGCTAACAAACCATACCTGGAAACCATTTAAAATCACAACGACGTAAAAGTAAGCATTCACTGGGATTGATTTTTGTTTTACCAAACATTACCTCTTAGCGCCATGCTATGGTACAAACCACGGAAAGAATTCAGATTGGCAGCCCTATAACGTCACATCTCCGATAATCTCGTCCTTTAACCAGTTCACTAATACTCTAAACCCTTCTCCCCTCTTAACATTAGTCACCACATCACCGGTACTTTTCCTATATTCTGTCACAATCGAATCGTCACATGCCAAAGTACTGAACAGCCTGTAATTCAACAAATCCAACTGCTGTTTCCAGCTCGGTATCAGTTCGGTCCCCAGGGCCTGCAGCAACACGTCCAGCTGCGGTTTGGTGATCTGATATTGATGTTGAAGGGGTATTTTCTTCAAGAACTGGTATAGATTGGCAAACCCTAACATGCAGTTATGCAGTTGTAACGACAATGGCGTCGAAATGTGCTTCATTTCTGAAATTAACAAATCGTTGATCACTCCGAGCACACACACCAAATTCCAATCTACCAGTCGGCGAAATTTCGGGGCAGATTCTACCCCGGTACGTTTACACTCATCGAGTAACTGTCTAAAATTCGTTCTCACTTGATAGACCAATGCATAAAGCTGTTTCCTAATCTCAGCCAACTGTGCAGCCACATCCCGTTTATGCTCCTCGCTACCGCTGTAGTGTGCCCCTTCCGCAGACTCGTTGGAGTCTTCTCTTTCACAAAAGGACAGAAAGTACAGGGCGTATATCAGATCGGTCATATAATGCGATGTGTTCAACACGAATAAAATAATTTGATTCGACAACAAGATGTTCTTCTTGTCTTCAAACACCATGCCCTGGTCAATCTGGCACAGGGGCAGACATGCATCCCCAGATTTTCCGCTGTTGGTATCCATTTGATGCGGTTAGTTTAGGTGTTAAAGCGAAGATGAACTCTGTACGCTACGTTTAACACGTAACAAGGGCTTGAAAAGAACCCTTGCATTGAGGGCGGAGGATCATATCCAGTGTGATGCAGTGAAAAGTATTGCAAGGGCAGCTAATTGCTATCCAGTAACAGCTTCCTTTGATTTGACGTCTTACTTGTCTGCCAAAGTGAGGCCGTTACAGGCCCGGGCCATCATCACAGTACTGAGCTAACTACTATTCAATAGATTCAAATGCTTACTCTACCAGCAGTCAACACTACCAACAGCGGGTCAGCAAGATGCCAAACGGAGTGGTATCTGATGAAACCTACTCGAGGATTATGGGCTTCGTGGCTGGTACATTCTCAGGTGTCGCTAAGAACACCGTGGGCCACCCATTTGACACTGTCAAGGTCAGACTGCAAACTTCCCAGGGAACTGGGAGGTTCAAGGGCCCAGTCGACTGTGTTGTCAAGACGTTGAAGCAGCAGGGTGTGCGTGGATTGTATCTGGGGTTTACGCCTCCGTTGTTTGGATGGGTCATCATGGATGCCGTGCTGCTGGGTTCCCTCCATAACTACCGTATGCTGTTGCACAAGTACGTGTACTCAGACTCCGCAAAACTGCCACTGTCAGGGTGCGTTACGGCCGGTGTTATGTCAGGCTGGACCGTCAGTTTTGTAGCTGCTCCAGTGGAATTGGCCAAGGCCAAATTGCAAGTGCAATACGATGCGAAGACTGCCGCGTACAAGGGCCCCATTGATGTGATCAAGAAGACATATGGTGCGCGTGGTATCAGAGGACTTTACAAGGGTCTTATCAGCACCATGATCTTCAGAACTCACTTCTTTTTCTGGTGGGGGTCCTACGAACTCATCACTAACTGGTTCCAAAGAAACACTAAAATGAGCGCACCTGCCATAAACTTTTGGGCAGGTGGTCTCAGTGCATGCTTTGGATTTTGGACTACGGCGTACCCCAGTGATGTGGTTAAACAAGTGGTATTAACCAACGACAAATACTCTGGCAGTTTCAAATCTTGGACCACTGCGGTGGGGGACATCTATACTCAACGGGGCATCCAGGGCTTCTTCAAAGGATTCGTGCCTAGTATTCTAAGATCTTTCCCTGCAAATGCTGCCGCCTTGGCCGCTTTCGAGTTCGTCCTACGCACCAGTGGTGCCAAACCAGCCTAACGTTTTAACATAGAATAGTACATATACATAGAGTATATATCTCCCAATGCATCCCATTTATTTCTTATCTCGTAGAGCAGTATCCAGTTCTGCCTCTCTAGCGTAATACTTGGACAAGCTTTCCGCGCTCCGAGACGTGACCAGTGCCTCCAGCTCTCCCGGTAATTCTATCTGGGGTTCCTCTTGTACCTTTTGTTCAAACATGGGGGATTCATCTAGTCTTCCATTGGCTTCCCAGGGCTTGAGTCTCGGCTTCAACTCAGATTTGGTTCTTTGTGATTCACCCAGCGTTATATCGGGTACTTGAACCATATTGGGGATAGGCTTGTTAGCTACTATGTGATCTACAAGTTCCTCATAACTTAGCGCCTCGGGCATCTTGATATTAGCGGTCGTATTTTTCGCTCTGCCTTTCACTTCCAGCTTAGTTGTTATTCCTGTGGTCTAAGCCAAGTTTCGCTTGTAGGATCCGAGGAGATGAGCAGTTAATTCCAAAAGCAAAGGTGGGAAGATGTGCTCGAGCAATGCATGGCTTCTGACAGCCTCCCTGCTGCTGCGTGTGATCTTCTTCATATATGGCATCTACCAGGATGCACACTATCAGGTCAAATACACTGATATTGACTATTTTGTGTTTCACGACGCTGCTGGCTACGTGTACAAGAATTGGCTCTATGGGGAATGGGGAACACCCTTCATGCGGGATACGTACCGTTATACGCCACTGTTGAGCTGGCTACTAGTACCCAATCATTACTTGGGATGGATCCATTACGGGAAGGTTTTGTTTGTGATCTTTGATTTAATTACAGGCGGTATCATCATGAAATTGGTGTCAAACCCACTCTGGCTTTCTAGTCTGTGGCTTTTAAATCCCATGGTGATTACCATAAGTACCAGGGGAAATGCTGAGAGCATCTTGAGTTGTTTGGTGATGTTGACGCTTTATTGGCTCCAGCAGAGCCAACTGGTTCTGGCGGGTCTGGTGTATGGTCTCTCAATTCATTTCAAGATTTATCCCATCATTTACTGTATACCCATTTCCATCTACGTTTACCATCGTTACAAGAGCCAACAATGGCTTGGCAAATTGTTCGTGCTTGGGTTGGCTACATTGATCAGTTTGTTCAGTTGTTCTGCTTGCATGTATTACATCTATGGTCACGAATACTTGGAACATGCATATCTTTATCACTTGTACAGGACAGATCACAGGCACAACTTTTCACTGTGGAACCTGCTACTGTACTTTGACTCGGCAAGGCCCTCGAAATCACAGCTTGCTCAAATCGCGTTTCTTCCTCAATTGATTGTGACGTTGATGGTACCAATTTTACAATGGTCTCAACCAACTTTTGAGAATTTACTGAGCGTCTTGTTTGTCCAAACTTTTGCTTTTGTGACTTTTAACAAAGTGTGCACGTCCCAGTACTTTGTTTGGTACTTGATCTTTCTACCGTTTTACATCGCACAGACGAAAATTTCCTGGCGAAAGGGAATCATAATGCTTGTCGTCTGGGGAGGCACCCAGGGCTTATGGCTTCTACAGGCCTACAGACTGGAGTTCCTAGGCGAAAACGTCTTCTATCCAGATTTGCTCGCTACAAGTGCGGCATTCTTCTTGGGAAACGTGTGGCTCTTGGGCCAATTTATCGATGACATCAGGAGCAAAGCTATTAAGATCGAAAGCACTAAGAAAAACCAGTAGTTTAGTTCCGTTGCCCATTCCTGTATTTCGTACTTTTTTTCAAATAGCCTTTAATCAAGTCAAAGTTCCATCAATTTCAACCCTCTCAAATTTTTCAAAAATCTTCAACATCGTTCATCACTGAATCCAAGCTAAAGCAATTCGGCAAGTAAAGACGTGTATTAACGGATGTCAAGGTTCGAAATATATTCTCCGGAAGGCCTTAGAATCGATGGCCGTCGTTGGAATGAGCTCCGTCGATTCGAATGTTCCATAAATACACATTCTCATGCTGCAGATGGCTCATCGTATTTGGAACAGGGCAATAACAAAATCATTACTCTAGTGAGAGGCCCCAAGGAACCTAGCACTCGCTCACAGATGGATCCTGCCCGGGCCATGCTCAAAGTTACGGTAAATATCACCAAGTTTTCGAAGACGGAAAGAAGCAAAACTAGCCATAAGAACGAGCGGCGAGTGCTGGAGGTGCAAACCGCGTTGACTCGTACCTTTAACAAAAATGTCATGTTGCATATTTACCCACGGACACTAATAGATGTAGAAATTTACGTGTTACAGCAAGATGGTGGGCTTGTGGGCACTTTGATTAATGGCATCACGCTGGCACTGATAGATGCTGGAGTGGCCATGTACGATTATATCAGCGGCGTCTCTGTTGGGTTATATGATACGACACCGCTACTAGAAGTCAATTCATTGGAGGAAAATGCGATGAGTAGTGTGACTTTAGGTGTAGTAGGCAAGTCTGAGAAACTTTCCCTATTGCTAGTAGAAGACAAGGTGCCGCTCGACAGATTGGAAAGCGTGTTGGCAATTGGGATTGCTGGCGCTCACAGAATTAGAGATCTCATGGACAACGAACTAAGGAAACGGGCGGAAAGAAGAGTAGCAAATACAATATAGATTATAATAATTCATTAAAAAACAAAACTCAAGCAATGTACGTACCAAAATAAATTAAAACCCCCACAAAAAAACAACAAATTTAAATTCTCTTCTTACCTATAGAAGCGAATAACCCTCTCGATTTCATTGGATGAGAGAAAACTTTCTTTGTCAATTGACTCATGTTCTGATTAACACTAGCGACGGTATTGCTGACAGTGTGCCTTTTGCTGAGCTCGTCTGCATTCGCATATGCGTCTTTGACATGCTTGTTGACCCTATATTCGTTGAAAAGATATCCCCCCTCGGGCTTGGCAGAAGTTTTCAAAGAAGCTTCAATCCAATCCTGGATTCCTGTTTCATGCTCCAACAGTTCATCATAATAGCGTTGTAAATCCTGTATTTTCGATGCGTGCGAACTTTTGCTGCTAATTACCTTGTTCAGATCGAGGTGGGGCACTGTATTGGCTCCAGTTATTGTGATTGTTTTTGGAGTTTCGGGCACTTCTGCAATTTCCACTCCTTCGCCCTCCTTAGCTACTTCCGATCCTTCGCTTAAGTTGTGAGCACTCAGTAATTCTTTGAAATGACTTTGCAGGGGGCCCTTGTCACTGTCTATCTCAGATACTGTAGCTATTGATGACCCCACTGTCAAAGATTTAGGATCCGAGCTATTACTCCCCGTGGGCTGATGAGACAAATGCTGCTGGTTGCCCAAGTTCGGTAGAGGAGGGAGATTTTGATTATTAGTCATTAGACCTGGAACATTATAAATGGTTTGATTGTCATACAACGTTTTCGTATCCTTGATTGTTTCCAAATCACCGTTGTGTTGGGAAGGAAAAGGGTTCCAAGCACTTTCCGCCTCAGAATAAGTTGAAACTCCTCTTTGTTTCATACTAGCAGGAGTCAAATCGACCAGTTTCCCATCTTCGTCGTACACATAGCCAGGCGGTGCATTTTTAGCTGTCTCCTGCACAAATCCTGACCTGGCTGAGCTAGTGTCCGGTCTCCATCCACCAAGGTTCACTGATTTCTGCCCCGACACGGATCTCTTGCCTTCAACGGCTAGAACTTCATCATCTGGCTTGCCTTCAACATGGTTCTCTGTATCACGTGAATCCTGGTGTTCGTTTGAAGCAGATTCACCATCGTCTATTCCTTGCTTAGATGGATTACCCCTATCCTCAGATTTACCTTTAGATTCGTTTTGATCCTCGTCAAGGTCCTCCTTGTGTATCGTCCCGGCATCGTCTTCGTCCCCATGAACCATTTTACCAAAATAGCCAGACTTGTGGATTCGCATGACACCTTCATCAGAATCAGATTCTGCGACACCTTCTTCATCGGCAACTTCAGCATGATCCCAAAAATCATTTCTCGAAGTATGGTAGTTTAGCGACTCTGTATATGACAGGGCATCATCTTCACTTTCATCCAAAGAACTCCCTTTACTTACGGAAGACTTCCCTGGAGAATGCAACGGAGAATGCAACGGAATGTCCGCAGCTTCTGGTGACCTTGCAGGTGACTCATCGTCATGATCTTCTTCTCTGCAAGATCCCAGCCCCGTTTCCTTGGAGCTATGAGAATACGATAAACTTGTCGACAAAGCATTTCTCTCAAGATGATTATCCGGACTATACCCTACAAGCTCCGATGCCCGATCTGCACTTCTTATAGATTCCTTCTCTTTATCGTTCTCTTGTTCGTTCTCTTGTTCGTTCTCTTGTTCGTTCTCTTGTTCGTTCTCTTGTTCGTTATCTGACTCCACAAGGTTGTTGAAATAACCGTTTCTCGAAACCCCGAACTCTTCTTCATCGCTAGCATTCAAATCATCATCAAGTTCCTCCTCTTGCGCTTGTGACTGTCCTTGATGGCCCTGTTGTTCCATCTCTCTGGAGATCTGTGCCATCAAATTATCGAGATCCTCATTTACCGGCGTCCTCCGGGGGACAGAATCACTGGAACTGTCCTCTGATAAGGTCTGTTCTAGATTCGGTAGCACAGGCTCTTCTTCCTCTTCTACGGCAAGTGATGAGGGCTTCACTCTACTCAACCTCTTCCTATCCGGCGACGAGCTGGCCATTGTGCTACTCATATAGTTATCCAAGACATCTTCTCCTGCTAATGATTCTGTCCTAAGGTCTCCAGGAAGTTCTGGCAATTCTTCGATAACCTCTGGCTCTTCATTCGTGTCAACCTTATCTTCAAAATCCTTTTCATCTGCACCCGGAGCATCGTAATTGAGCTTCGGCAACGCAGGTAGCTTCGAAATCGTACCCCCCCTTCCCGTCAAACCACCAGTGGTTCCTTCATCACCATAACCGTCCCCGTAGCCTCCATTATCGTCACTATCCCATTCCGACCCATCGTACGAGGCCTGCGATGCACTGACCCATCTATAACTCTTCTTTCTACCGACCTGATCACTCATATGCGGTTCCCACTAAGGCGGGTCACTTTTGGACTTCAAATCAGATTGTTGCCCAACTCTGTGTTTTGATCGAGTACGCCCTTCGAGTTAGTTCAAAGGTAATGATGAACTGATCAGGGCCTGGATGAGTAAATGTCACAAGAATCACCGTGAAAGGTGACCACAGCTTTACACAGGACTCTAAAAGATGAAGAAAGCTCGATTTACAAAGGTTTAGCCGGTGCCAATTTATCAATTACCATTACCATATTATATACATTGAGATACTTTGAAACCGCCCCTTTCATATTTAGCCTTCTTTTTCTGCTTCTTGTTAGTGCCCTGGTTATATGCGAAATTGAAAAATTGAAACTTCACATTCGATGAGCTACAACTAGAAGACCGGAAATAAAGATACGGCCATATATTATGTTGAAAGAGGTTGTTTACTGCGGTGTGTGCACTTATCCACCAGAATACTGCGAGTTCAGTGGGAAGTTAAAACGTTGCAAAGTTTGGCTTAAAGAGACGCACCCGGAATTGTACCTACAGTTGTATCAAGATGAAGACGCTGAAGTTGAAGGTTTGAGTGGCAAACTGGCTGAATCTAGCATTGGTGAGAAACGTGAGGAGAAATTGGAAAAAGATTTGTTGAAGTTACAAGCTAAGCAGGAGAACAGGGAGCAAAGAGAGTTGGCCAAGAAGCTTTCGTCCAAGATTGTCATCAGACGCGAGGCTAGAACCAAACGGAAGTCTATAGTGGCCATTGCTGGATTGGAAGTATTTGAGATTGACATGAAGAAATTGGCCAAGACTTTTGCCTCCAAATTCGCCACAGGATGTTCCGTGTCCAAGAACATCGAAAAGAAGGAAGAGATTGTGATCCAGGGTGATGTAATGGAGGAAGTAGAGAGCTACTTGCATGCAATTTTGGCTGAGAAGGGTTTAAAAAATGTGAAGGTGGAAGTTATTGATGCAGCTGCTAAAAAGAAGAAGAAGCCGGAGGGGGCACCAAGCTAGGCTCACCATGAGTGAAGAGAAGCAACAAAAAGGTAACAGTTTACACAGTTCAATGGAATTAGCGAATCAAATATGTGAGGGTGATTTTGCTCTCTTTCTATAATGACAGCTTCTTAGTAGGCGATTAGCCATGCCATAAAATTAAGTTTCTTAAAATTTTTAATTTTAGCTGATGTAGCAGTGAATTTCATTAGTTTAGGGCATTCTTTTTATTTTTTTATTGAATGATACTTTTGGCCAGTCTAAGAACTTTTGAGATAAATGTGAATTTTAAAGATTTCAATTTAAAATGAAAAGTCGTTGTTGTGGCTACGGTGATCATATTTTTCAATGCGGGATTGTATTACAGTACCAAAATGAAAGGGATTTTCGGAGACTTGCATACAATATTACTACATTCTCAAATACTTGTCAATGTCCTGAAAAGATATTATAACTAATCTAGCTCTAGAATCAGCTACTCGTAAAAAGGTTTTATTTATTTTCCAACCAAAACCAACGTCCTTATACCATTCATCAATACGATTTTGAATATAAAAAAATGGGTTGGAAAACTGTAAAAGTAAAGCAGTGAAAAACCGGATCATTAAAGCATTTAAACCAATTTTATAGCTTCGCGATTAGTCAACGCCTTTTGCTGAATTTATTTGGCTAGTGCGTTGCCCAACCGTACGCGGACGTTGAAAGCGATTGGAAGTTTTCAATCTTTCGAGCTAAGCAAGAACAAAACGCATTTAACAACACTGAAGTCCACTTCTCAAGGCTCTCATCCCTCCATTGGACATGTCCTCCATTGTGGATCCCGTTTATGAGGCACTACGCTCCCGGCTGCTCGGCTCTAACACTTTTGATAGCGGCGAGGCTTCCCTTGATGCCGTACTGACGTTGCAATCTAAGATTCACTATCACTTATTTGGTCAAGATCTCACTTTTGCCTTGGCCAAGTCACTGAGCGATGAATGTTCAAAGCTTTGGGATAACCAAAAGGCAGACCCGGCGAATCAAGATGCTGGTTTTAGAAATCTTTTGAATAAAACGCTGTACAATTGCCAAGGTATATTGCTATACCACATGGAGAGGGCGAACGATGCTAGCATTTATTTTGCCAAAGCCAAGATAATTGAAGTTAGGGATAGGGATTATGGTAGATTTTTAAATTTGGAAAATTTGTATTACAGGGGGCTCTGCAGTGGTGCAGCCCTTCTGTATGGTGAAGAATTGTTCAAAATCACGAATAAAGTGCCCAACGATTCACAGGGATTAACATTGCACTACTTGTCTATGATTTTCAACCACATGGCGAGGGATAAGCTTGTGGCACAACAAATATTATCGAATTTTCCCCAGGGGAATCCATTGACATGCCTAGCTTCTTTGCATTTAGAAGAATACGATGACAATACGTATTTATCCATATTGGGTCAACTGGTAGACAAATCCCAGTTCCCCCCCGCCGACGGAAACAATAGCGAGGAATTGGAACAGTTTCACATGTTTCTGCATTATTATTTCAAGAAAACTACGAAATTATCAGCTGACTGGCCCAAATATATCATTGCATCAATGGAAAAAACTTTCCAAAGTGTTCCAGTGGCCAAATCTGCTTTCATTTATTTTGGAAAAACTTCTGCTACTTCACCGAGGGACAAGCGCGAATCGATATTGAACTTTGTAAATTTTGTGAAATACACGAGAAGAACCTACCTTTTGCAGGGTAAAAGATATAACGACTTGATCTCGATTATCGAGTCTTATGCCTATATTCTCAAGGTATGCCAGGACCAGTCTAGCGACATTGAAAACGCTTTTGATTTCCAAGCAACAAAAGACGAATTGTTGAAATATTTACGTTTGATCCACGCCCAAAATAAGTTCCCACTCATGACCGAAAATGACTCGCACGAATGGCTCGAAAACAATGAACATTTGATCTTGCCCAGGACAATCTCCAGGAGCTTGACGAACGCGTGGGAGATCTTATACACGTTTGGCAAGGACTCACTTCAACTTTTGAATGACAACAGTTTGATAACATATTTATCGAACGCACTATGCGTGTCCACAGATCCTTTGAAACGGTGCAATTTGCAATTCCAATATGCTTATATGTTGGCGCAACGAAGACACATCGAACCTGCCACCAAGATTCTCAAGACGGTTTTATTGGAAGAAAATCCAGAATGCTACAAGGCTTGGCACTTACTTGCGCTATGCCAATCGATATCTGAGGACAAGGGGGCTGCTTTCAAAATTGTGTGTTCCGTATTACAAGCAATGCAGGAGAGTTTGAATGAAAGAGGGCTCGATGCATTGGACAGATGGCAGTTTGTGCATTTAAAAATGACCCAATTGCGCATTGTGGAAGATATTTTCGGCACTATGGATGCCCTAGGCATGTTGCCTGAAGTATTTGAGCTCTACTCGATTTTGTTCCCCACCGAAACCAAGCAATTCGACAAGATCGGAGACGGCTATAACCACACAAAACAGTATCTGCTACAACTGGTGTGGGTATTTGCGGCTAGCCTATACATTCGGCTGCCGCAAAACTACGAGGATGCCAATGGTGCCATCAACGAAGCCATGCGTGTTTCTTCCGAGTTTAAGAATTTAAACTGCAACATCGCAAGAGGATATTTGTACATGGTCGAAAACCAACACAAGAAGGCCGCCAAAGAATTCAACAGGGTACTTCTAGCGGATCGTTACAATATACCTGCGTTAGTTGGACTTGCAGAAGTTGTTTATCCCGAGGACACAGGTGAAACTTACAAATATTACAAGTTGAGATCTCTCACGCCAGACTCCTCAGAAGTTTCTCCCAAGAAACCCGAGTCCATTTTTGTCAGTGAAGCCGACAAGTCTGCCAACGTGGCCCGCTTGAAGCTTTCACTGGAGTTTGCTGTGTCCAACTCTATAGAGGCACACCATGCTCCAGAAGTGTGGTGGTACCTGTCGGTGATCTACGAGCAATATAAAGACATCGGCTATAGAGACGCCTTGGTTAACTTTATAAAATACAGAGATACCGACCCGGTACGCCAGTTTAAATACTGTGATTTCTAAAACCATCAATGAAGCGTCCATTCAAAACATAGACAATAAAAGATACCGCTAATCCGTCAAAGGAGCGTTCATTCAAAACATAGACAATAAAAGATAAAACTAATCTGTCAATGGAACGTTCATTCAAAACGTAGACTATAAAAGATAAAGCTAATCCGTCAATGGAGCGTTCATTCAAAACATAAAAGACTATAAAAGATAAAGACTAAAGAAAACTGCTTATTCAGCAAAGTGCTTCAAGATTTCCTCAGCGGCTTTGATACCGGAGACAGCCATGGCACCAAAAGTTGGACCCATTCTGTTGCAGCCAGACAATTCTGCGACTTCCATACCTGCGAAGTACACAGAGCCAACATTGTCGTATGCACCGGAGTTCTTGACAACGTCAGCCTCGGCGTGGTTCATGTCAAGACCCTTCATGCCCTTAACCTTGTTCGCACTGTCGATGTCCACAATTCTCTTGGCGGAGAAGGCGCCGAAGGGACCATCGTGACCCGTGGTGGAAAGAATCACACCATGTTTCTTAGTGGGGTCTCTGGTGCCGTCATTCTGGTAGCCGGCAAGTTCGATAACGTTGGGGTCCATGCACGATTGCAAGTCATGCGCCATGGTGACTAGTGTCCAGTTGGTGACCACACCGGCTACATTGACTTCACCGTTTGGTCCAGCAGGTCTAGTGACCAAGTCCTCCACGGCAGTAGCGTTGAAGAGCTTGAAGTTGGGGAATTGCAAAACTTTGGACAAAACAGTCGAAGTGAACAAAGCGGCATGCTTGACCACGACGAAGTCACCCTCATCATCGAAGGGAACACCAAGCTCCTCCAAGAATAAATGGGCGGGCTTTCTCATGATCATGGCACTGAACAGTTGCCCACCTAGCCAGGCGCCACCACCGGGGCTCACGTTAGCCTCGACACAGGTGACTATCAAGTCGGGTCTGTTCTTGGCGATCACATAGGCGGCAGAGAGACCAGACGAACCAGCACCAATAATGACCACGTCAGAGACAGCGTGCTTATCCAAGTCCTGAAAATAGCGACGAGTCATGGCGCGGGAGACCGTAGACTCACGGATAGGTGTGAATTTGAAGTCAGACCAGTCGTCGGTCTTGACCACATCAGACAGTGCGTGTCTAATGGGCTGAGCGTTCAATTGAAGCTGAGTAACGTTGGAGGTTTGAGTGGTAGTGGCAGACATTGTATTGCTGGTTTGATGAGAAGCAAAGAGAGAGAGATTGAATGCTTTACTACAGAAATGTGCCCCATATTTATACGTTTCCAAATATCACTTTCAGACCTTCCCAAGCCTGCGCCAAATTGCCAGAGTATCTCTAAAATGAAGCTACGAGCCGGTTCGCCCTATAGTGTTATGAGAAGGGGTACCAACAGTGGTTCTTACGATAACCTTACGATTGATTAATTGTGGCATGTACAACCACTTGGCCCAGGCCCTGCGGAAAGATAGAGTGTAATTAGCTACGTTTAGATGTAAAAGCAGGCTAAACGACCCTATTCGATTACGAGATACAACGCTGTATTCAGCTAGCCGTTGAGGGGGTCTAAACTGTGTCAAAGTTGGGTCAACTTTAAAAGAAAGGGCCTTTAGATTTATTTTCAACACTTCTCTCGGCCGAGACCAATGGATCACGTGATTAAAAGCACCAAAACGAACTAGAAAAGCTAATCAGTCGTAGGATTACATTATGAAAGACTGAATTTGATGCAATTACAGTGATTGTACCTTAATGAAAGCGACGGGGAGGAAATGACAATTGTCTTTCTTTAACGACATATTTCAACAACAGTACATAAACCCATAAAGAAGTGTAGTTAAGGCACAATAGTGAGGAAACGTTAAAACACCCTCTACTTAGCCTGAAACTTCCTACATAAAACATATTAAGATATGAGTTTCCTCAGGGCTTGGCTACTAGTTCCATATATGTTGCTTTTGGCAAATCGAGAAAATGAGTCCCGTGGATGGCCGGCAGAATTCATTTAGCATTCCAAAAGGGTGCCCAGGGCATTGCTGGCAAAGAATCATGAGTCATGGATGTTCTGCTGAATTTCGGAAATAGATTTTTTTTCTTGGCTCCTCGTCGCGATTTTTAATATCTCTGAAAGAATATTTCCAAATTGTGTAGCAGTGCATAAAAGTATGCATGTCCTTTCGTAGCCCATTGCGATTGCAAAGGGTAAAAATATTTCGTGGAACTGAAACGTTATTTAATGCTGGTTTTCCCATTTTCGACAAAAGGCTTCCCTTGGTATATGGTGATACTGCCAAAAAAATCTTGGCATTTGGCGTACTAAGTTGCAATGGATTGACGGCCGGGGTACATTTCGCGACTGGCAAGAGAAATTTGCCAAGGTATAAAATGCGATGAAGATCCATAAGAGAATATACAGAATGGGGCCTAGGTATAATGGGTTAACATGTTTTTGACTCTACAGTTCTTGGTAGTCTGGCTAAGTACAGTGTCTGCCCTAGACAACTCTTTCTTCACCAGCGTGGAACTCCGTGATGCTATATCAGGGGGTAGTCATACTTTCGATCCCAGAAGTTGGTTCGTGATAGAAGCAGAGCTCTTTGTCGGTGCAGGACAAAATAAAGATATTTTCTTATCGATCCCTGAAGATTTTACTTCGATCGCTGAAACCCCGTTTCACCTGCTACACAACTCACAGAAGGTAGGTAAAATCGTTGCTGAGGATAATGTGGTGAAGATCTCTTTCCCCAGAACTCCCCCTCACAATATCACGGCGACTTTTAGTTTAGTCGCAAGATTAAGCGATGAAGCCCTATACTCGTTGAATAAACCACAGCGCGTGGAATACGATTTCCATTCTTCTCAAGGGGAGAAGTTTAGGCTGTCGATGCGTTACATGGCCAAGGATTTGGATCAGGTGACAGTGAACGGTGGACTTTATCATCACAATAAAACCTCGTGGTTTACCGTTGATATACCTGTGGCGCAGTTGGATGAACCCATCTACATCCTGTCTGAACCGAAGGCCGGAACCAAGAGCAAGATAATTACGTCCATGACCAGATGTGATTTGGTAACATCAGTGAACGCGTTCAATGAGCCCACGATTTGGGCTCCCCTGGAACCACTGACGGAATTGTCCACCGAAACTTCCATCGTGATGAATTTTGACAAAGACGTGGAAGGTGAGTATGCGCGCATCACCTATTTCACGGAACCTGTAGAACAGGTCTCCGCTGGTGAGCAAGTCAATTATCAACAGGACGCCGTGCACGAGACAAAGCTGAGTGACTATGCTGGTGGACTGGCCAGCGAGTATTAGACGCTGGGACAAAGATGCAGCAGATCAGTGCGCAATTAAGGCGGACTCAAACTTCTCATCGGAAACGGAAGCGATGAATATTTTTTTAATGATTTTTGATTTTTATTGAGTACCACGGCAACTGAGACTAGCGTGCGAGTCCACTGTCACAGCATATTTTAGATAATTAAGTAGGTAGCGAGAAATAATGGAAACAAACTTCCGTTATTGCTCAAGATTTCTACTATTGGCTTTTCATTCAAACAGTTTTTAAGGTCCACAAATAGATTCCAACTAAATAGACTTTTCGTTCGAGAAAATAGCAACTAAGGAGCTAGGGATGAAAAAAAAAAAACAGGACGCCTTGAGGGCCGGTAGTCCCGACGAGAATATGTCTTATTTTGTTTAAAACAAATAGATCCTACCGTAAGATATGTAAAGACATATTTTCAAAGGTGATGGAATAGAAAAAACTGATGAAAAGTAAATTATTGTAATACACTAACACCAATATTCAAACTAATACTAACATTTAACTAAAATGAACACATCCATAGTTACTGTTGACAAGGTACTATAGTCAAAATATGGCGCCTTTTGACAAAAGATCTATTATTACTTCGCTAACACGTCGTTTTCACACCCAGCCATCATTTTAGGCATCGGTTAACTTCGCGTCTCTAGACAAGAAAACGCCAAGGCATGAAAAGAATTACCTGTCAGAATACCGTTACTTCAATTGAATAGACTAGCTTATTTGATGCCAATTGGTTCCCGGAAGCTATGACAGAACCTCGGGTACCTACGGAGAAAGAGCAAGCTCAAGTGCCCGCTACTCCCCGTTCAAACCAAAAGGCTATATTGTGGCTTCGATTGGAAAAAACACTATCACCACTGGCTTACACGGCTCTGGCTCTTTATTTGAGATTCTATAACATTGGAAAAAATGATAGCGTGGTTTGGGACGAAGCCCATTTTGGTAAGTTTGGATCATATTACATCAAACATGAGTTTTACCACGACGTGCATCCACCCTTGGGTAAGATGTTAGTCGCATTGACGGAATGGTTAGCTGGATTTGACGGCAACTTTGACTTCGAATCTAGCAAAATATATCCTGAGAATATGAACTACAAGTTGATGCGCCAGATGAATGCCCTCTTCGGTGTGTTATGTTGTCCGTTGGCGTATTGGACAAGTAAGAATATGGGATTCAGTTTGTTGACGGTTCATTTAATAACATTAATGGTTACCTTGGAGCATTCTTACATCACTATTTCAAAATTTATTCTTTTGGACTCTATGCTTCTTTTCTTCACGATATCCACTTTTGCATGCATGGTGAAATTCTATACCCTGCGTAAGAAACCTTTTACGAAATACTGGTCGTTATGGATGTGGCTTACGGGAGTATCTGTCGGTTGCGTATGCTCTGTGAAATGGGTGGGACTATTCGTGACCCTCGTTGTTGGGTTTTACACTATATTGGAGCTGTTCACCCTGCGTTTCGATGGAAAGTGTACCAAACGTAATTATGTGAGACATTGGGCAGTTAGGGTGATTCATCTCATTATCAATCCCTTCTTAATCTACCTATTCTGTTTCAAGATTCATTTTACTTTGTTGTACAAGTCGGGTACGGGAGACGCCTCGACAAACACTCTATTTCAAGTCAATTTAGAAGGCAGCGAGATTTACAACGGACCACGGACTGTTATGTTTGGATCTGATGTCACTATTAGGTCGCACGGTCTCAGTCCTAACTTACTTCATTCTCACGTACAAACTTATCCAGAGGGGTCTAATCAAAACCAAATTACAGGCTACGGTTTCGCAGACGAAAACAATGTATGGCAGGTTAGATTCTCCAGGTCTTCCGGGTTGAAGTGGAATGAGAATATTAGTTCGGACCAGGCAGTGCCTATTACAGATGGTACCGAAATCAGACTGTTCCATAGGGAACAAGAGATTAATTTACATTCTCATGGCGTCCCATCCCACGTCTCCAAAGGCAATTTCGAAGTTTCTGGATATGGCTCTGAGGAGATTGGCGACCTGAAGGACGACTGGATCGTTGAAATCGTGGCGCAAAAGGATTCCGCAGACCCAGATTACCCTAAGGAAGACTACAACGTACTTCATCCTTTATCCACCTTTTTCAGGCTGAGGCACAAGGAAATGGGATGCTATTTAACTTCTACTGGATTTTCATATCCAAGTTGGGGTTTCCAACAAGCAGAAATCGTTTGCAAACATTCCTGGAGTAAACATGATAAGTCGACGTGGTGGAATGTGGAAGAACATTGGAATGACAATTTGACAGCCGATGAAAACTATTTGCCCCCCAAATCGAGATTTTGGACAGATTTCGTAATGATTAACTTTGCCATGGCTTCATCAAACAATGCCCTAGTAGAAGATGGTGACAAGTATGATAATTTAGCCTCAAAAGCTTGGGAATGGCCCACTTTACATAAGGGGTTGCGCTTGTGTAACTGGGGTAAGGAGAATACCCGGTATTACTTAATGGGCTCACCCTTCAACACCTGGTTATCCACTGGTTCGCTGGTTGTATTTTTAATGATCATAGGCAAACTGCTTTATCAATGGAGGCGGCAGACAATTGTTATCACGGAGGACCAGTTCTGGAGTCTCATAATTCAAGGTATAATGCCTTTCTCTGCGTGGGTCACCCATTATTTGCCTTTTGTCACCATGGGTAGAGTAACATACGTTCATCACTACTTGCCAGCATTATACTTTGCAACGTTGGTTTTTGGATTTGTGACAGACTACTCATTACGGGATTGCATCTATTGGATTAAATATCCCATTTATGTGGCATTGTTTGGAGGCTGCATCTCCACTTACATCTATTTTTCTCCAATGTCTCAGGGTATGACGGGTCTGTGGATAGATTACTTATATTTACAATGGTTCAAATCTTGGAACATCGCCTGAGAGACTTGAAAATATGCATGTTTTACAAATTAAGTATCTAAAACTTTAAAGAATAGATCCTTGTTGAAGTATCACTACTGGAAACCCCCAAATAAAGCCTATCATTTCGTTGTGATTGCGAACACCTCATCCTTGTAATTTTATCGGCTGGCGTAATTTTTTCGTTTAGTTGTTCTAACAGTTCAAATCCTAGAGAGCTGTATTTGTACAAATAGATGGTACCGTTTTCTAATCCAACTGTAACAATGAGCTTATCACCGATAGTTTTGTCATACACTGAGACGGCAGTGACAGGCAGCGTGAATTTGACGGAATTCTCCACTATGAAATTGTCAGAAATAGAATCGTGTCTCCAAGCCTTGACAGTCCTATCTCTGGAAGCAGTGACAAAAACTTGACCAAAATCCAAAGGGGCCCAGTCACAATCCCAAATAATTCTCGAATGTGCTTTCTCATTCTTATACCTCATGTTGAAAGTCTGAATTTCAACATCCCTTTCCCAAACCGCCCACTGCCTATCTCTCGAGACGCTTAATAAATATTTGTTATCCTTGGAAAACCTTAACCTAGTGATAGTCAGTGTATGGAAAAGTAGCGTAGGTTTCATCTCCAGCCAGTTTCTGGCGCTGAAAATTCTAATACCGGCATGTTGGGCATTATTTGACCTACAAGCAGATGCTATGAGTTTGCAATCAGAGGAAACGTCCACACATGATATCTCGTAACCATGCCCATAAAGCTTTTCAATCTCTGGCCAAAGTAAATGTCTCTGCAGTTGGTCTTCTAAAGGAGGAGTAGCCAATGAAGATGTCAAGTCATAGGATATATTTTTAGTTTCGTTGGTTTCCCGAACGTCAGGGTCCTGTTCCTCGATATCATCATCATCCGCAGATGTGGCCTTGTTTGACAAACCAAGAGCTGGCAAAGATGCAGATACCGGCAGATCGTTTTCTAACTCAAATTTGCAACCTGAAAGTTTTCGCAAGATTTCAGAGACACCTTTGGGCAAGTCAAAGGATCTTAAGATCTTTTCATCACCACCACTCACAAACCGAGAATTAGAAATGGGTGCCACGCAAATCATGTCATAACCATGGATTTGTGGTCTCGAAAACTCATGCCAGGTTCCTTGCTGCCTGGGCTCACCATCGAGTTCAAACAACCAAGGCGCATAGAGCCTCGTAGTTTGATCCAACGACGTGGATAGCAAGTAGTCTCCATTGGGAGACCAAGATATATCTGTTACTTGCTTGGTAGCTCCAGTAATACCTAGTCGCTGCTCCCAATGGTGATCGTCAGAGGAAGACCAAACTCTCCAGGAGCCGCTCTTACCGTTTGTCAAAATATAGTCCCGACCTTCATGGGCAAACCAAAGGCACGACCAAAACCCACCAGAAGAACCTGTAGCCGTGGAAGCCCCTTTAGAAGATATCTCACCTAATCTTGATCCACAGACCCAGACTCCCGAACTTTCATCTGGTTCCCATACCATCAAAGAAGTATCAGCTGTGGACGCTAGCAACTGCAAGCGCTTTTCGTGCCATTGTAAGGAAGATATCCAGTCGTCATGCCCTACAATCAACGCTTCAAAAATTATGGAAACTCGTAGACCATGTTTGACTTCAAATTTGTACTGTTTGTTAGTCAAAAGTTTTGGGCGTTCTGTACTCTCATCAGAATCATCAATCAACTCATTCAATCTTACTTTCCACAGTCGTATGTATCTATCTTGGGAACCAGACGCAAGCAGACATTCTTTAGGCGATTCTTTATGACGGAAAGCCAATGATTTGACCCAATCTTCGTGACCTTCCAACTCGGCTGCCAATTGACAATTGTGAACCTGGGAAAGGCTAAGGACAAACGAATATACAAAGATGTTGGTCTTTGTACCACCAATAACTAACAGAAAACCATCATCTTCAATATTCATAATAGACAGGGAGAGGGGAAGGAAACCTTCGCAAATAGAGAATTCATGTTCCATCATGAAGGTATCGTCTTTTAAAATCCAGAGCGAAACCATCCCATCTGCACTACCTACTACGATCAAATTTTCCCATACGGCCAACGAAACAATCGAGTGCCTATAATGTTCGATGGTTTGCACGCATTCCAAGCTTGCAAGTTTCCATATTTTGACGTGGTGGTCCTCCGAAGCGGAGACCATGAAATCTGTGTTGGGGATAAATTTTACACATGTCACTTCGGCATTGTGACCCCTTAAGGTGGCATATACACCCCGTGGATCCTCACTAACAGGGTCCCATAACGCAATTGTTTTCCCAGCACCAAATGCAACTTTAGCAGCCTTGTTAACGTCGCTCACTTGATTTTGTCGATTTGCCCCAATAAATATGGCCTCCTGGATCATGCTGGGCATGCTTGAAAGTTCCCAAAAGCACCTGTTGACCTTATTTGGTTTGTGTTTGAAAAATCGATGAGGACGTCAAAATCAGCGATGAGATCGGCAAGGAAAATTTTCCGTTATGGCAAGCCCGATGAAAAATCTCGATCTTATGAAACAGTCAACCAAACAATGACATTTAAATATGCCAGGAAATCCTTTATAAGATTTAGTAATTAACAAATCTTTCAGGGCCTGCGGTAAGTCTCGTTTTTTTCTGTTTTTTCACTATTTGTCTTGATATTTCGCTTAAACGTCCAGGACGCCTACTTGAGTGCCTCTGACAGAGCGGTTTACCTCTTTAATTGGACCAATTGAGCCCACTTGAGCGGTATATGGAAGCGTGACAAAGTGCGAACCGATGGGGCTAGCGAAAAATATGTATTCTAACGCTCTGCTCAGTCCAAGGCCCAAGAGACTCAGACGTTTAAGGTATATGATCTGAACAACGATATTTTCAGCTTTCTTGGCTTCGTCTCTTTTGATAGCATGGATGAGGGTGCGTTATCGTTAAATACACTGGCCTTTCCTTTAAAAATGAGCTCCTTTCTTATCGGTCAGCTGAAGTTCACAGACGACAGCGGGTATATGTCAATATTTATTCCTGTACAAGACATTCAAAACCAACCCCTTTGGGCAAGCCGACAAGACTCATTGCTGATTCACTAGAACTAGTCCAAAATTATCTTGACACCCATGGCTTAAGTAACCTTCAACAATCGCATAAGTGAAAGCATTCTCGTGGGGTTCCCTTGCGAGCATGCCACCATATATCCAGCTCGAAGGTCTGCTTGATGGCCTCAAGAGTGTTGCTCTGCTCCGAACCAACGATGGAGGCTCAAGTTGAGTGTCCCGGAAGATGATGCCAGCATAAACGATGATGGAAAGACTATTATATCTTACGATGGCGGATCTCAACATATTCTTTTCGCAAGAAGGTAGCGGATTGTTTACATGGCAGTATTGTACAATAGCCCGAGTTCCGAAGAGTCTTGAAAACCGTTACAAGAAGTGTCCCATACCGGCGGTTATTGTGGTATTTATTGCGTGGCTCTGATGGATCCGGTGAGCTGTAGCAATATCCATTGCACAACCAGCCACGCTCTCCCAAAGCAATACCTCGTGATTCTGCGATGCTCATCGCTAAGTGTGAAGGAACCAACCTGAACCGACCAAAGGGTCATTGCAAAGTCCGCCGACCACTACTAAACCATATAATGAAACATAATTACATATGTGAAAAAAAACAACAAAAAAAAACCTAGAAAGTATTCGATTAACGCTTTAGCTTCTTCTGTTGGTTCTTCTTGCTCTTCTTACGATGAACCTTTTCTGGTTTGCTGGCCTCTTCCTCTCTGGGATGCTGCCGGTTTTCGTCCTCGTCCTCGTCCTCGTCCTCTTCTGCTGTCCAATTGGAGGTTGGCAGTCCTTCGCCCGTATATTTGCTGGCAAACTCACTCGCGGGGGACTTATCTCTAATAAATCTTCTCGTTCTGGACAGGGAGTCCTGGAACTGTTCCGCGCCTTCACCTGTCAATTTGGAGTATAGATTGCGACCCAACGTCTTGCGCAGCAGAATTTCTCTTACTTCGAAATAGAGATCCTTGGAAACGTTGTTCAAATTTTCTTGGTTCTTCTTGAAATATGACCTGAAGTCGTTGACGTGTTTCTTGAAATCCAACTCGTTCTTCTTGAGCCAGGAAACATTGAGCTCCTGTCTGGTGGCCCCCCTAGCGAAATTCCTCATCAGATACTTATCGTAGTCCTTAATGATCTTGGTGATGATGTCGCTGGTGGAAATACCGTCCGTGCGCTGAGTGCTCAGAAACTGACCTCTCTCCTTGATAGGCCTGTAAATATCATCGCTTTCAGCGCTGCCGTAGGGAAGATCGTCGTGGGCCACATAGTCAATCTTGTGGTCTGCCAAGAATTGAGGTGTCACACACCAGGGCGCGTCTGGGATCACTTCGTCGACCCACTTGCAATGTCTCAGGGTCTCGCATCTCTGTTTATCCGTAAGCACTGTAAGTCCTTTGAGCTTGTGAGTAACGCTATCGCTCGGCACTCCACAGATGAGCACTACGTTGGGCAAGGATTTCTTACACTGCTCCAACTGCTTCATGTGCCCCAAATGGAAAAGATCAAACACACCGTCTGCATAAACTCTGATGGGTCTACCCTCGGGAGGTTTGTTAAATTTGAATCCCCTCGGTCTGTATTTTCGTAACTCCTCTGGCAGCTCGGCGTCCCTTTGTCTCTCCTGTTCTTCGAAATCCTTCGACTTCTCGTCATGTTCGAAATGAGGCCTCTTTAAACTTACAGATAGGTCAGAATCATCTCTCGGATCTATGCTAGCCTGTGAATCGAACTCACTATCAGCTTCAGCTTCATCATCGCTGCGCCTTCTCTTCTTGCTGAGATGAAACAAGTTCGAAAGCGATGTACCGGAAAGCCTGCTCTTTAGTGAGCTATGCTGCTTATTAGATGCCATCACTGAAACATATAACCCACAATCCCTTTAAAAGCTTTGAAGATCTTTGTGCCAAGGACCAGTGCAATTATATATTTTTCAAACTCGGATGCAAAGTTGGACAAAGTCATCTTTTAAGGCGTATTAACAATCACGTGGAGACGTCGATGAGCACTGTTATAGAACCCGAGGGGAACTCTGGGGGCCAATTGAATTCTTTAGATCATTATCAAGGGTCATCACTGTTTTCTTAGGTTGATTTTTCTCAGTGACTTTATTATGGCGAGCTTGTTTTCATGTAGATAAGTAGGACCCAATGGCAGTGATCACCACTTGAACTTTTCCTTCATAGAAACCCAATAACCTCATGAATTCGCGTACCGTGGCTAACATCAAGTACCTCGATGCTTCACAGCTGTTTGACTGGATGACGCATGGTGCCTCGACACCGTTCCAAGTCGTTGACGTGAGAGGCCCTGATTATATAGGTGGACATATAAAGGGTGGGTGGAACTACCCTTCCAATCAGTTTGGAGACAGGATTCCTGAGTTGTCGGCCAGATTGAGCAGGGAGAGAAAGTCCCGTGGGAGCGATGTGATCAACGTTGTATTCCACTGTGCCGAATCGCTGCAGAGGGGCCCCTCCTCCGCGATGACGTTTCTCAGAGAGATGCCAGATGATGAGTTAAGTAATGTTCAGATATACGTGTTGCGTGGAGGGTTTATCCTCTGGCAGAGTCTGTACGGTAGGGATTCCACTGTCACTGAGGATTATCGTCCAGACCTCTGGGCTTGATAATACGCAATGTAATACACACACACACACATATATATACATATAGATATATATGCAACTAAGCAACACGCTTGATTAGATGTACTCCGCTGTCGGATTCGACTATGTCGCTCACCTGGCCCACTTTCAGTTGGAATGCTGCCTTTTCGAAGCTGGGCTGCATCTCACCTTTACCAAAGAATCCCAGATCTCCGCCGCGTTTGTAAGAGTTACAATCTGAACGTTCCTTGGCCAAGGTTTCAAAATTTTCGGCGTCCAGTCTCTTCTTCAATTGTTCCAGTTCTTGTACTGCCTGGTCCTTGGATAAAGTGATGTGTTCTGATCTGTGCGAAGCCGGTCTACGGGACCCAGAGTGTTTTATCAGGATGTGTTGGGCCCTTAAGCGCACTGGATGTTCTGCCAGGTGAGCTTTTAAAGTTGCGTGGTCGGTCCCCTCTGGTTCTTCCCAAATGGACTGCTTTGTTTCTGGGTTGAAGAAGTACTCACGTTTCTTGGTCTTGCTGTAGCGTACGGTCCATGGTTGTGGGATGCCTGTGTCACTCATTGGTAGGTACAGGAAAAAGGTATCCAACTTTACTTGACGCGATTTAGGTTGTTTGAATAGTTGCAAGGGTCTAAAGTTAGGCCAACTTAGGCTACAAATAACTACCACACGTGAAACGCACGTTAGGGAGGAAAGTCTACTTAGGAGCGCCGATTGGGCTAATTGGGCCGGATGAATCCTGTTGATGCTGCCGTGATGTTTTACAGCATGATTCCGCTTTTGGGTTCAACTGCTTGAAGGGGTTGAAGGTTGGCTGGTTGAAGGCTGGCTGGTGGGCGGCTGTTGTGGGTAGCGTCGGCTAAAGGTGGGCCCCTAGAACAACATGGCATCTGGAAAGTTTAGTGGGGGGTAGGATTTTGCCCTCGTCACCGATTTGCAGGCGTAAGTCATGAAGCTTTGACGATTGCTTTTATTTTGATGTTCTGGAACCGCCACTGTGACTAGTATGCGCCATGGTATATTCCAATTGTTTACAGAGAGCAGGCATTTCCTCAGTGCCGTTTGATTTCTCAAGAATTTCAAGTTCATACAAGGATAAGTAGTCGTATCCAAGCTCGAGAGGGGGGATTGGACCCACTACGAGCTAGCTTAGGGAAAAAGCGTTTGAAGAATAACTCTAATAGGAACAAAATATCTATCTAGAGTCGATTTGTAACCTGCTGAATGGCCACACAGAATTTTTCCATCGGCACCAAAACTCTTGGCAGAATGTTCTTCCCATCCGCTTAAGAACAGCACAGTCGACAAAGGATACCGCCGGGAATATCCACAAACGATCTCAATGCACTTTTCCGGGCGCATAACGAGCAAACGCGATCATCTTGAGATTATTTAATCTTTCAACTCTCAATGCGCTCCTATCACATGGATTTTACCTGACTCTTTACGCTTGACTTCTTTCGGTATCAAAACCAACTTCAAGAACACTCGACAAGAATTATCCGACCAGGGTATTAAACGAGAACAGTTCATTTCGCCTTACTTTTAGCTCTCTAAACACCACTCGTTAACCTAAGTCCGACCAAATGAGTACCAAACTAATAGACGGCAAGGCCTGTGCGCAGGCGATTCGCTCAGAGATCGCTCAAGAAGTTGTGGCGATCAAATCGAAGGACCCATCTTTCAAACCATGCCTAGGGATTGTGCAAGTGGGTGAAAGACAGGATTCGAATACCTATGTGAGGATGAAGCGTAAAGCCGCAGCAGAGGCTGATATTAGGGCTGAGTTTATCCACCTGGATGAGAGTGTGACTCAGCCAGAATTGTTGAAACGCGTTGCCCAATTAAATGAAGACCCTTCGATCCACGGTTTGCTGGTTCAGTTGCCGCTACCGGCCCACATCGACGAGGATGTAATCACTTCTTCCGTGCTTGCCCGTAAGGATGTGGATGGGTTTGGGCCTTTCAACATCGGTGAATTGAACAAGAAAAATGGCCATCCATTTTTCTACCCATGTACTCCTATCGGTATCATTGAATTACTCAAGAGATATAACGTCACAATTGCTGGTTCCAAGTCAGTGGTGGTAGGCAGATCCGACATCGTCGGATCTCCAGTGGCGGAATTGCTCAAATCGCTGGATTCCACTGTTACGATTACGCATTCCAAGACGAAGGACTTGCCCTCTTATTTTGAAGACGCGGATATCGTTGTGGTTGGCATGGGAAAGCCCCAGTTTGTAAAAGGTGAGTGGTTCAAGAATAACAAAAGAAGTCCAGTGGTCATCGACGTCGGAACCAATTTCGTCGAAGACTCAAGTAAGAAATCCGGTTACAGATGTGTCGGTGATGTGGAATTTGAAGAGGCCTTGAAATACGTGAGATTGATTACACCCGTACCCGGCGGCGTGGGACCCATGACTGTGGCCATGTTGATGCGCAATACTTTAGAAGCTGCTAAACGTGACAGGGACAACGGCGGCAAGTTGCGTCAATTTCAACCTTTGCAACTGACTTTGAAGAAACCCGTACCCTCCGATTTCGAAATTTCAAGAGCTCAAATCCCAAAGGACATTAAAGATGTTGCCTTGGAAGCGGGCATTTTACCCTCTGAATTAGAGCCATATGGATCCACAAAGGCTAAAGTCAATTTAAAATTGCTGGATCGTCTACAGAGCAGGAAGAACGGTAAATATGTGCTGGTTACCGGTATCACCCCAACTCCCTTGGGTGAAGGTAAGTCGACTACCACTGTTGGGTTAGCTCAGGCATTGGGAGCCCATTTAAAGAAAACTGTGTTCGCCAACGTGCGTCAACCCTCCATGGGCCCTACTTTTGGTATTAAAGGCGGTGCTGCCGGTAGTGGCTACTCACAGGTGATCCCAATGGATGAGTTCAACTTGCACGTTACGGGCGACATCCATGCCATCTCCATGGCAAACAATTTGCTAGCGGCGGCTATTGACACCAGAGCTTTCCATGAATCTACACAAAAGGATGCACCCCTTTATAGACGCTTGGTGCCTGCCAAGAAGGGTGTTAGAACGTTTAGCAAGACCATGCTAAGGAGGCTAGAGAAATTAGGTATCCAAAAGACAAATCCTAATGATTTAACTCCGGACGAGATCACAAAATTTGCCCGTTTGGATATTGATCTGGATAGCATCACATGGAGAAGGGTTGTTGATTGTAACGACAGAATGTTGAGGGGGATCACTATCGGAGAGGCTCCCACTGAGCGGGGGTTTACGAGGCATACAGCATTTGACATTTCAGTAGCTTCTGAATGTATGGCCATCTTGGCTTTGAGCAATTCTTTGCATGATATGAGAGAACGTTTGGGCCGTATTGTGGTTGCCACCTCAAAGAGTGGTGAGCCTATCACTTGTGAAGACATTGGTTGTGCGGGGGCATTGACTGCGCTGTTGAAAGATGCGATCAAACCCAATATCATGCAGACTTTGGAGGGAACTCCCGTGTTTGTGCATGCGGGTCCCTTTGCCAATATTTCCATCGGTGCAAATTCGGTGCTGGCTGACAAGATGGCACTGAAGCTTGCAGGCGTGGACCCAGAACTTCCCCTGTCGTTACAAAAGAAAGAAACTGGTTATGTGGTGACCGAGGCCGGATTCGATTTCACTATGGGTGGCGAAAGATTCATCAATATCAAATGCCGTTCGTCTGGGTTGGTACCCGACGTAGTGGTGATCGTGGCCACTGTGAGAGCTTTGAAAGTGCATGGTGGTGGTCCCGAAGTGAAAGCCGGTGCACCTCTACCCGCTGAGTATCTGCAAGAGAATGTCGACCTGTTGCGTAAGGGTTGTGCCAATCTTGCCAAGCACATAGAAAACGCTAAGCAGTACGAATTACCTGTTGTGGTGGCCATCAACAAGATGTCCTCTGATACTGAATTGGAACACCAAGTAATCAAGGAAGAATCTCTCAAGGCTGGAGCCTTTGACGCTATTGTTTCTAATCATTGGGAGGAAGGTGGTGCTGGTGCCATTCAGTTGGCTCAAGGTATCATCAAGGCCACCGACGAGGAGTCCAACGACAAGTTCCACTATTTGTATGAGACAAAAGGAACTACGATACAGCAAAAGATCCGCAAGATTGCACAAATCATGTACGGCGCTGAAGACGTCGAGTTTTTACCAGAAGCCCAGAAGAAAATCGAGTTATATACCAAGCAAGGATTTGCCGATTTGCCTGTGTGTATCGCCAAGACGCAGTACTCATTGTCTCACGATGCTTCTTTGAAAGGTGTGCCCAAGGGTTTTACTTTCCCCGTGAGAGATGTCAAGGTCAGCGTGGGCGCAGGCTACCTCTATGCACTAGCGGCAGAGATCCAAACGATCCCTGGTCTGCCCACGCACTGCGGTTTCATGGACGTCGAGGTCACCGATGATGGTGAGATTGAGGGCATGTTTTGAAGTATTTGTATCCATATCGTCAATCCAATTTACTTAGTACTACTCACAATGGTGCACGCATCACTACTACAACATCAACAAATATAAACAAAATTCGACTTTTCAACATGCGTGGGCGCTTGCAGAGTTCTCTGGTCTTTAGTAAGCGGTCGATTGTATCTGTGAAATCGATGCCACGATGTTTGTTTTGCCTGTGCGTTCGAATATTTTAAAGGAAATTCTTGTTCTTGTAAGGTCTTAGACTGTAGGTAACATTCGTTCACTTTGGGTAACCCTGGAATTTAAACCGAATGATTCATCGAGACGTCAAGCTTGAGCGGGGGAAGCAATTATCACTGTATATCGCCTCAACAGCAACTGTTTAAGGGGACTTCATTCAAAGGAACTTTCTGACCTCTCCGGCGGGATGGACGCCTTCTTGGACTAGGAAGTAGTCATCTGGAGGCAGAAGCTACGGCTCCTATATCTTAGATCAATCATAACAATGCTTCATTTAAGGGATTGAAGAATTGAGAGCCTGGCTAATGTTTGCCAATCTTTTATGTATTCATTAAGACCATTGAAATCGATCACGGGAAAGGATGCAGTGCTGACGAAGCAAATGTTTAAGACTACATTATATGCTTGTATGCAAGATTTGTTCCATATGTTATACATGCGATCGATATCTCTGGTATCTGCTCGTTTACATTTGATCCCACCTTTCCCTTCGTCATATATGTCGTCTTGCGGATGTTAAAAGATTAAACTCTCTTATGCTGAGATTGTAACTATAGAAACCCTTTGAAAAGAAGCATTATAAAAGATGGATGCCATCGAGAAGTCTTTTAAGTTTGTAGATGAGTACGTGCCTTCATACATGGAACGCAGGGCCGGTGGTGGCGGCCAAAGACCTCTGTTTATCTTTGTTACAGGTCCACAGGGGTCAGGTAAAACCTTCACCTCGGATGCCATTGCCAAGCACCTGTCTGAGAAGTACAGAGTGGCAAGTGCGTCGATTGATGATTTTTATTTAACCCACAAGGATCAGGTGAAGTTCAGCAAGACATTTGCTAAGAATGAATTGCTGCAGGGGAGGGGCCTACCTGGTACTCACGACATTACGCTATTGACCAAATGTGTAGAGACCATATTGAAAGGTAGGGAGGGTTTTGTGGAGCTCCCTTCATATGGCAAATCACTTTGTAATGGTGCTGGGGATCGTTCTGGGTTCAGGAAAGTCGAGTTACCTCTAGAGGTGTTCGTCTTGGAAGGTTGGTTTCTTGGGTTTACACCGATCCTGTCGAAACGAGATATCGATAGCCATCCTCTGTTGCAAGGGGGCAATGATATGGTGCAAGTGAATGCGAATCTGCTGTTTTACAGAGATCTGCTTTGGGGCAATCCCGAGATTAAATCTTTGGGGATCGTATTCGAAGCTGATGACATAAAGAACGTTTACGAATGGAGATTGGATCAAGAAAGGGCTTTGAGAGAGACAAAGGGTAGTGGAATGACTGATGAAGAGGTGAAGAAATTTGTGGACCGGTACTGGCCCTGTTACGAATTATATTACGAGGATCTAGTCAAGAGTGAAGATTTGGGGTCAGTGGCCACCTTAACGCTTGGGTTGGACTTGCAACGCAGAGTGTTTTGTGTTAAGGACAGATGTATAGAGTAGAGTAGTCACTCAGAGTTCTGAGGAGTAGTACATATCTGCGTCGACTTCGTCCCAGGGAATGATGGTCCTGCAGGCGAGGTTGCGGCGTTTTTGGATACGTTGGTTGAGTGCAGGTGCCTTGCAAATTTGACTCGTTCTTTTTCTTGTGGGTGTGCGGGACACTTCGAGCGTGGTTCCCTGGAGCGATTCCTCCAGCCCGGGCAGCTGGCTCAGGCGGGACTCAAAGGAAATTTGGCGCCGGTGCAAATCACTGATGTCCTTAGACATGGACGTAATGACCTGGTGTTGATCTTCAAGCTGTCTAGAAAGGCTTAAGATGAGGTCTTGTAATACCTTATGGCTCGATTGGGCTTGTGTATTCCAACCTTTGACTTCTTCCTGAGAGCGTTGCTCCCGCTGGACTAGTTTATTTTGAAGCGCTGCCTATGTTAGTATATGCTTGGAGCACGTAAGGGGTATCCACGCTTGACTAACCGTTTACACTGTCGACAACAGAGGTAATATTTGCGGCCTGGCCGCTCTGCGCCAGTCCAGCTTTCAGCTGTTTCACCAACGACCTCACCTCTTCATTGTTCTTGCCCAACACATCTACTAACTTCGCCGACTTCTCTCTCAAATCCACGCTTTCCATCTCTAACCTACCGGCCCACTCCAATATCTGCTTATCCGACTCTTCCAATCTTTCATTGGGGCTACCAGCCTTCGCCGGTGAAGTACTGGGCGGTGACGAAAGTCTGGACGACACTTCGGTAGACATATCTGATCCTATGCCCATCTCTCGGCACTTTTCTTTCTCTCTTCCTCACGCGTCATGGCTTGAACTTGCAATGTAGTCAAAGTTGATCAACTTTTAACCCGTTTTAAAGGAGTGTCAAAAAGTTTGTCAGAGACATATCACCATGTCACCGCTGCTCAAAGACTACTTGCACAGGCGGGTCCTGGTTATCACTACAGCTGGCGAATGTCTTCTGGCCACACTCGAGGGGTACGACAAGAATACGAACCTTGTAATAAGCGATGTTCGAGATAGATGTACTTTAAAGCCCATAGCAATGGCCCAGGCGGTACGTGGTAGCGAAATCGTGGCACTGGGACCCCTTGAAGATACGCAGGAGTTGACAGAACCTTTACCGAGGCTAAGGGACACCAAAAATAAGGTTAAAGATGAGTATCTGTTATGGGAGAAAGTTTGGCAAAGACGTCCGTAGAATATATAGGTGTATGTTTGTTAATGTTTTGAGACGTAGTTGGCTTCTTCCCCCACGTCACAGTCAGGAGGTATGCCTAACTGGTGCATTCTGACCGCCAATTCCATTAAGTAGTCCAGCGCTTCGTTGAAGATCTTGGCCTTTTCAATAGTGGGTCCCCATACGAAAATACCATGGCGTCTCACAATCACAGCACACGCATTAGGGTATTTTTCAAACGTCTCCAACAATGGATCCCGCAACTGGTCCTCTTGTGGTTTGTTTTCCACGATAGGTATTATGCATGTATCGTCCCAATCCAGTGAGAGCACTTTACCTGTGACAGGGTCCCTACGACTGCTTGGAATGGCTTTAATCTGTTCCACACCTTTGATTCTAAACTCCTTGTCGAATATCAAGGAACACGTCACTGCATTGAGCGAATGGGTATGGACAATAGCCCCAGCAGACCTGTGCTGGTAGCAGGCGGCGAACAAAGGTGTACAAGCGCTTGGTTTAAGGCCCCTGGGGGTTCGCAAATATTCGAGGGTCTCCCCATTCATCACAAAAATATCTTGAGGTTTCATCTGCTCCTTCTGCACCCCCGAAGGAGCCACATAGAGATGTCCAGTGTCGCGGTGCTTGATGGAGATGCCTCCACCTGTCCCGGTGCACCAGTTCAAGTCGAAAAACTGTTTGCAAAGCGTGCAGATCAAGTTTGCAGGATGAAGAGGGTCCTGAGAATCGACGAGGGCTTCGGTATGGGGTTCAGGTGGCATTGTCTTTGGGTTGTTGTAGTCGCAGGTATAGTGATTTTTCAACACAACACTCGCTTTAATATTAAGCAGGAGAAAATAATGCGGTTGAGTACAAGTGAGAAATCTATCACTAGAGTCTCCATTTTATCGAACCGCAAAATATTATTGTTTGAAATTGAGAACATAAGTCAGCCTTGGAATGAAATAGCGAATGCCATTTTAGCAAATTTTCGTGAGCAGTTCAAATTTGAAAATTGAATTTTATACCCCATGTACTTGAAAAGATTGTGGTATCTAATCACACAGATGTACTTCTATTGAGTAATCCAGCCGTTGTTAAAATGGGGAACTCGTATCTTATATAAGTTCCTCCCCCCGCATTAAATTAAATTTCAAACAGCATTACATCCTTTTGGTTGATTGTTCACCAACCTAATTAAACCAATATTGGTGTGGATAAAACATGCAATTAGTAATAATATTCCTACTACAATAAGCTTAGAATCATCAATTACAATATCAGAGTTGTTCGGATTTTTGAAAATAATTTTTGGTGTTATATATGGCAATGAATTGGAAAATTAGAAATATTCTAGTACGCAAGTGCTACCGATGTCACAAGACAAAAATTGGAAAATTCTTTTAGCCACTGCAAATAAAATCTGGTCTTCTCAAACTTCTCGAGAGCGTACTATGCTTTTTATATAAGAGGGATAATCACCGAAAATTCTCTAATAAAAATTATAACGTTTCATTAATCTCAACAAGTTAAATATATAATAATTTTTTGTGCTCTTATATGTATACATAAAATTGTAGGATTATAAGTGAGTCCTATCTATGAGCAATTTTCTAGAGTACGTTAGCAAGTGCAGTTGGCCAATGGTAAGCGTAAAAGTTTTGGCTAGTTTTCTATAGCCCAGAGGTTATCTGTCCCTGAATTAGCCTTGTACTATTTTTATCGAAGGCTTCCTCAATTATCAAAATTCTTAGCATATTTTGATATATAATACAAGAACACAAGTCTGAAAAGATTGCCCCCAAATAGTAGTATATTACACATTTCATCCAAAGTTAGATGTTGGTGCATTTTCTAAGTGCATTCACTTGGCAAACAAATAATGCGCCAGTAAACCGATCACATAACGTACTATTATTATGTATGCTGCTCAAGCTAACAAAAAACAGCACTGCGAATCATTAATGACTCACACCGAGCAGCAGATGTAATAATAATAATAATAATAAGAAAAGGTTCTAGCACTACTCGCAGTACTAGACGGGCTTTGCATGGTTCAAAGTCCCACATTTGTCACACGTTCTCTTGTTCACATCAGATTCAAAACTATCAATTCCCTCTTTCACTTGAGTTCCCAAATCAACCATTTGCAACTCAAGCTGGTGCACAACAGATTTACAATGCGAGCAGTACCACCGCATCTTGTCGTGAGCACCTTCAGGTCTATCCTGTTCCACCACAATGCCCACGCTGTTGGCATACCTTACCGGGCTGTGTGGCGTGTTGGCAGGTAATAAGTAGGAATCACCTTCGTGAAGCTCTATGTTCTTGAACCTGGCATCACCTTTTAACGATTCGTCCACCACTCTCAATGTCATGGATCCCTTCTTCTGAAGGAAATACTCCGGTGTTGGGTTGATGTGATAGTCAGTACGTTCATTGGGTCCGCCAACAATCATCACCGTAAATCCGCCTCTGTGAAGGCAGAAATTGTTCACAGGTGGTTGCAACAGTTTCGAATTCTCTTGCAACCATTTATCCAAGTTGATTGGTGTCGTGTTGAGCATCTTGTATTTAGTTACTTCGAATATTTCTTGGTATAAGTTAATGTTATCTTTTGCTAAAATTCAAAGTGCGAAACGACACATGGACGTAGTAGAAGAAACACTTAGGAGCAGACCTTTGGTCAACTCCCAAGGCGCACGGTTCCCACACGAGGTGCCACCTCGTATAAACATCCCCCAGATCAAGCTGCCACCTTTACAACCGGCTGCGCAAATATTTGCCCCCTGGTACGATGAATGCGATCAACTGGTGCACTTGGCAGAGCTTCACGACACGCGTGCCAAGCAGTTTGACCAGTGGTACACCAGCCACTACCTGAGCAACAAGCCGCCAGGCATGGGCATGGCTATGTTGTCGCCTTCACGTAGAGAATAGAGAATATCGATCCTGTTATATACACCGTTTCAAGAGCTCGTACTTAGATGACCTTCGCGTCTTTCAAATGCTGCACAAGTTCGTCCACGGACCCCACTTTGATACCTGGAGGGCGTGGTTCTGGCTCAGCCACTTGCACCAGTTTCAAACGAGGCTCTAAATCTATGCCTGTGAAGTCTTTCAACTTCAACTTCTCCATGGGCTTCTTCTTGGCCTTCATCAAATTTTGGAGCCCGACGTAACGAGGTTGGTTCAAACGTAAGTCTGTGGTGATTACCAGGGGCAATGGAGCACTCACTATTTCTTCACCACCATCCACTTCTCTGGTTATCTTAACCCTATCGCCAACAAACTCTACCTTGGCAGCATTAGTGGCTTGAGGCCAGTTCAACATGCCCGCTAGCATTTGACCTGTATTGTTGCAATCGTCATCGATGGCTTGCTTTCCCATGATGACTAAATTGGATCCTTGCTTTTCTACTACGCTTTTCAATACTTTGGCCACAGCTAGGGGCTCCAATTCTTGGTTGCCAGCGTCCACCAAAGTTGAGGTGTCGGCACCCTTGGCTAAACAATTGCGTAAGATATCCTGAGCCTTAGTAGGGCCTATGGAAATGGCATGAATGGATTCCACGGAAGCCTTGTGCTTCTCCTTGATGCGGACCGCCTCCTCCACTGCAATGTCGTCGAATGGGTTGATACTGAATTTGACACCGGTGGTTTCGATGGCAGTCTTCGTCTTGTTTACCCTTGGTTTAATCTGGTAGTCGATAACCCGTTTCACCGGCACTAAAATGCGCAAACCTTTGCTAGCCATGGTCTTTTGAATAGCCCTTTTTCCCCACTAGCGGTCTTGGGAGTTCTCAATGAACAAGGTGTATTTGTCTCTAACGATTACAAGCATCGAACAGGTTCATCACATGACGAAGCAAGAAAGGATCACAGAGCCCACTGAGAGTTGCGAGGCATTCCAAAACCGTTCAAGACTATTCCAAGGTCTTTTGCCCTTCAAGATTTTCCTCAGGGAGTGTACTATGCCAGCAGAGTGTCCGCCACCTGTAGCAGGTATTCTTTTGGTGCCTCCTATAAGGTAGCCTTGCAAGCTCGGGTACCAAGGTTGCTTAATGTCTACTCAATGCCCCAGCTAAGTACTGCTACGCTGGCTTGACGATCGATTTCATGACTTGAGGCAAGCGAACCGTGCACGTTGGCTTAGCGTTTATCAGTTTCACTTCGACACAGCCAGCGGTAAAGGGAGGCATATAAAGTTACTCAATTCAGTTCCAAGACCATTTATTCTTCCATTTCCCACATGCTCGCATCACGGTCGACATGTTTGAGAAACGTTTGCAAGGGCTGCTGCTTCAAGATTGTTCTGGTGGGAGTGCTCTTTTCTTTGCTCATCACATCTTGTTCTTCGACTTTGTGGGCATCTGTGGACTCGATATAGCCATTATGTGGCTCTTCACAGCTTGGGGGTTTAGACTGCCGTTTGGGTGTGATGTGGCTGCCCTGGTCCAAGTTTATGTGGTCCTTTTGGCAGCTTGCTTCTATGTTGCAGTGCACACCTGTCTATGTACCCAGATGAATGAGAATGTCTTACCAGAATACCTCAAGATGGTGACAGACAGGGTTGAGTGGCGGGAGATTGCATTGAGGACCAACGAGTTGGCGAGACAGCAGGGCTGTCTTTTCCATCAGATTTTCTATAGTGGTGAACAGTGTCGCCGCTATTTTGCCCGGTGCATTGTCAAGAACGTCGAGAAGGAGCAGTACAAGATCGTTGTGGGAGATGGGGAGCACGCCACCATGGACCCTGAATTGGCATTAAATGCAGTGGAGGCCTACAAGCAAAACCAGGAGCTGATGAAGTGTTAGACAACCCTTTGAGCTGGTTGTGATGTTCTAGGGTTCGAGTTGGACGTAGGTCGTAGAAGGGTTTGAACGGGGATGGATCCGCGGGTTGAACTCTCGTACAAATATAGTTTAAGAAATAGAAAAAAAGATGAAATTTATACCATTTAATTAGGAACGGACAAAAATTGGTGAAGTTACTAAAAATTCAATAGATAAACCTCATTCATGTAAAGATTCCTCAGATTCATCATTTAGGAGATTCAGCATATGCAATAACTTTGAAGGAAGTGTGATAGACATGGTCCCTTTATATTATAAGAAAAGATTAAATTAATATACTCGTATCGTGATAATATGATGATCGGTTGTCCTCAGTTCATCATTGATTTGATTTTTTTTTTAAATTATAGTAAGCAGGCCTGAATAAAAACAAATATGCTTGTTGTGACTAACCACTTTTATCATGTCAAGATATTGTTCCAAGAACTTTTATGTAAAAAGTCATATCAATTTTTTCAATTAACACATAATATACAAGTATCTCGGGAAGATTCCTTGCGGAGCAGCATATAAAAATGGGGCAAAAAACGACAACTGCAGGACTCGAACCTGCGCGGGCAGAGCCCAAAAGATTTCTAATCTTTCGCCTTAACCACTCGGCCAAGTTGCCATGAAAATATGTTGAAAAAGTTGAACTCGAATTACCGCTCCGAGCCCGACTTGCAATCATGTGCTTTGATTTTATTTTTCAACTGACAAGAAAATAAGATAAAATATGAACAAAAAACCGTCTAGCTCATCACATTGAAATATTGCAAAATTGAAGTATAACGTCAGGGTCCCCGAACTTCATTCTTTTCAAATCCCTGGATCTTCAAAAACTTTAATTCAAAATGGCTATGGGTATTACTGAGCGGATCAAGGCCATTGAGGAGGAGATGGCCCGTACGCAGAAGAACAAAGCTACAGAACACCACTTGGGTCTATTAAAGGGTAAATTGGCACGCCTTCGCCAACAACTGTTAGCGGATGAGGCGAATTCCGGTGGTGGCGGTGGTACTGGTTTTGAAGTGGCCAAAAGTGGTGACGCTCGTGCAGTGCTCATTGGATACCCTTCTGTTGGTAAATCTTCGCTGCTGGGCAAAGTGACTTCTACCAAATCTGAGATTGCCCACTATGCATTTACGACGTTGACCTCTGTTCCCGGCGTACTTAACTACCAAGGTGCGGAGATTCAAATCGTGGATTTGCCCGGGATCATTCACGGTGCCTCGCAAGGTAAAGGACGAGGTAGACAAGTGGTGGCCACTGCACGTACGGCGGATTTGATTGTCATGATTCTGGACGCTACCAAAAGTGAACATCAAAGATCATCTTTGGAGAAAGAATTGGAAGCTGTGGGAATCCGCCTCAACAAGGAAAGGCCCAACATTTATTTTAAAAAGAAGGACACAGGTGGTGTAAAGATTACTTTCACATCTCCTAGTAAGACGAATTTGTCTGAAGAGGCTATCAAACTGATTTTGAAAGATTACCGTATCCATAACGCGGACGTACTGGTGAGAGACGACAAATGCACCATTGACGATTTCATCGATATCATCAATGATCAACACCGCAATTATATCAGGTGTCTCTATGTGTTCAACAAGATAGATGCTGTGTCTCTGGAAGAGGTCGACCGTTTAGCCAGACAACCGAACACTGTGGTCATGTCTTGCGAAATGGATCTTGGCATGGAGGATGTAGTAGAAGAGATATGGTACCATTTGAATCTGAGTCGTGTGTTTACCAAGAAGCGCGGTGTAAAACCAGATTTCAACGATCCATTGGTGGTCAGAAATAATTCTACCGTGGGAGATCTCTGTCACAGCATCCATAGAGATTTCAAAGACCAGTTCAAATACGCGCTGATTTGGGGGTCATCTGCCAAGCATTCGCCACAAAAGTGTGGCTTAACCCACAAGATACACGATGAGGACGTAGTTTCATTGTTCACGAAGTAGATTTCGAATGTGTAATACGGTACTACCAGAATTAATCCAGGAGAATTTAATCCAAGATGGGATAGTTGCGATGCACAAGACGATTATTGAAAGACCATCGTCAGTTGACTTCCCTAGAGTGTCAAGTCAATCTTTAGCATTATCTTGACATTATCGCGCAATACCCGGGTTCGAAAAATATAAGAGCCATTTTCAATTCCGTTTTTCCATTCCGCTTAAGAAAGATCGTTATCAGCGTCTCCTTTCAACAATACCTTCCGCAAACAAGGATAGAGAACTCCATGCTTCAATTCAAACCTGTATACTTAAGTAGCAATATTTGCCATCCATTGGTCTCTCAATGGCATGCCGCGGCGTTGTTAACCTGCTCACACGATGAATTTGTTGGGGGTGAGAAGCTTATTTTGCCGCCAATGCCACCCACACCGCTGAAGGTATGTAAGGATGGGCTTTCCATTTCCATTCCTGTTTCTTATGGGTTTTTACTAACAATTAATAGATAGAGTTCAAATGCAGTGGTAATGGTGAGCCCCTGGATGCCCAAAGTTTGGAGGCCATAGTTAAGGCCCTTAACAGGGGCATCCATTTTTGGCAAAATCAACTGCTTTACGAATGTCACTGCCGGTGTAATAAAGCCACAGTGCAATTGGAACTTCGCTGCAAAGTGTGGAATACCAACAAAATGTCCACTCTCCTGCAAAAGCCCGGGGAGTTGAGACCTCACATGAAGCTTCCCTCGGTGGCATTCTGCACCGAATTGCAAGTGAAGGCGGACTTTCACCACTTACCCCACCAGTGGGGTCTACAAGACGTGGTTTCACAGTTCAACGAGTACCTATCATCACTGATTGTGTCCCAGCTCGAGTTTCAGCTCCCCTTCGTCTTCTCGATAATCGCTAGAAACAGGTTCAAAGCACAGGAGAAAGACGTTGGACCAATATCCTATAGCCTGACCCAATCTTCAGCGTTGATTCCACTAGCGGTCCAACTGATAGCCATGGATAAAACCGCCACCACGATATACCAGCTGATACGGCCAAAGAGACAGACAAATAGAATGCAATTTCAAATACTTAGCAGCTCCCAGTGATTTCAAACTAAGCATTCTTATATTTGTACTTCATACGACGCAGGCTGTTGAGCTCATTTTCCATCGACTTGGACCACTCTTTCATAAGAATGGATACGATAAATAGCAGAAGTGGCAACTGAGACACCCCCCTTAACGGTAAATCGGTCAGAGCCAACCACTCCACCAAAACTAAAAGAACCACATTCGAAGTTTGCACGGCAAATTTGTTGAAGTTTACTTGAGAAGTGATGAACATTTGGTAGTCGGTGACCATGTCGCACCTTAAACTTACTACGGAGAGCGAAATCGAAAGAAACCCCAGCGTGTACAGACAAAGCTCTTTTCCCCGAGCTCTTCGGACCTGTACCAAAAACATTATCCCACAGAAGATGTAGATGGTGGTCAAAATATTCGCGTAGCGGCTGTTTCTCAAGGCATTACCCTTTTCCAAGTACTGGATCAACTCCTCCTGCTCTTCCGTGTCCATCGGCTGCATGAATAGACTGCCATCGTCACTGGCTGTGCCAGGGTCTATTACAGACTTGTGAACTCTTTTCAACTCAGGCATGCTTTAGAATTTCTGCCTTATCCCGATGTCTTGCCGTCATTCAGTGGGCAAGTAGCTACAGCCAACTTGAAAATCTTGAAAAAATAGACACTCCTTATAGGTAGGAAACACAACACATGAAGAAGTTTCTGCAGTCCGGCAAACTGCCTGTCAGATCCGTTGTAGATCTGGCATTCCACCATGAAGCTGCACCTGCTAAAGCTGCCGGTATAACTAATTTAAGACCGGCTGTGGTAAACATTCATGGCATATTTGGATCTAGCAAATTGTTTCGCCCATTTATCAAACCATTGGCACAGCGTTTAAATACGGATGTGTATTCTGTAGATTTGAGAAACCATGGGAATTCTCCATTTGCTCTTCCCTACGATTATGTTACCTTCGCGAGGGATGTGGTCCAATTCATCAAGAAAGAGATAGGTGAAAAGAGGCCCGTTCAAGTTATTGGATTTTCCATTGGCGGTAAAATTGCGCTTTTGTCGGCCTTAGGCTCCCAAATCAACGTACAAAAATGCATTTCAATTGATATGCCCCCTTATGAAACTCCTAATATGGATCCCATCATCCTACAAAACTACGACCTCATAATGAAGATCCTAAATCGTGACATTAGGATTGTAAAGGGTTCCAGGAATTGGAAACAAATTTTACTCGGATACTTTAAAAAAATACCAGTAAATATTGGCAATAAAGGCGACCCTTCCCTATATTTTGCTAATGGGTTCTTCATGGTCAAGGAAAATAACAAGCCGCCTTCCGAGGGGCAGCTAGATCCATACATTGATTTTTACTTACCTTTGAAACAGTTCCCAAATCTCATTCCAGAGATGAAAAAGTGGCCAGATATACTTGGTGGTGATAATGCCCAGGGGTTTTTCAAGTTGACCACCGATGCTCAAGTTCTCTTCATGAGAGGTATGCATTCTTGTTTTATAAATGATGACTACAGCATGCTCAAGAAATCTTTTCCGAATGCCGCAGTCGAAGAGTATGACACAGGCCACAACATTACCGTGGAGGAGCCGGAGAAATTTCTCAAGAACGTAATTGACTTTTTGCACAATTGATTAGATATTGCATCATCATTTAAAAGGACATAAAATCAAGTTTTTAAAATACAGCTATTTAAGTTTGTTTGGTTAAATAAACTTCTCAAGTAAATGTTACATGAAGATCAAAGGCGAGCTCTGCATCTTCTTTTTGAAAGGGTAGGGTATGCGTTCTAAGAAAATAAAATTGTTCTTATTGAGAGAAAAAGTTCTTCTGTAAAAGGTGTTGAGCAAAAAAAAAGTGGTTTTCGTTACCTTTCAGTTTTCTGATTCGTTTTGTTTTCAATTTGTTCTTGCTTTTTCAATGTCAATGTTGGCTCAAACTTCGTTCCACCCCAAAGAATTTTGAGTGGCAATTGGTCTTGAAATCTTTGGCAATTTAGATTTCTTGCCATAGTTGGTCATTTGGGGATCGGGATCACCGATATTTTCATAATGGCTTTGGTTCATCCAGTTTTGGATCTTCACTGAAGCCGACATAGATTCCTGGTCATTGAAACTCATGTTTTTCTTCTCGAGATTGTTAAAATCAAGTTGAGACTCGCTCGAGTCGATACTTGCATTTTCCGGGTCTTTCAGAATACTTTTTTTCATCTGCCGTTTGACTACAAAGTACCTGATTAGTAAAATCATTGTAGCCAAGTATGCGCATCCGCCAAAGACAACACCGATCACTAATCCAATAATTTTACCCTTGGAAATAGTGCTTCCATTACCGGTAGCGCTGGTAGATTTTTGGCTAGTGCCCAGGGCACCATTGTAAGATTCACCAGAGTCTAAAGCGCCGGACATAGCAGAAGATGAATCTGTTGATTGAGAGTCCTGAGAGTCAGAATCACCAGAAGATACCAAGCCAGTTAATGGAATGCTAGGATCGATTAATTCAACCAGATATTGAGCTGATCCTTCAGCCTCCGTGTAGAAAACACTTGAACTGTTAGATATCAGCGTTTGAAGTTCTGTTACCTGCTCTGTAGGGAAATAGACTTCTGCCACTGTTGCCAGGTAATTGAGTGATTCTGATGATAGTGGGACAAGTTGATCAATGGAAATGTTTGCATATTGGTTTTGGAAAGGTGAACTCAAGATGGATGGTAAAAAGGCAAAGATTTGGGCCGAAGACAGAGGACTAGATACCACGAATTCGTAATTCAAAGCACTCTTGAATCCAATTGTTATTAAAGAGTAGCCTTTTGGTTGCGTCTGTTGGTTTGCGGGAGCAATTGCTTGGGGCAAAGTGGCGGTAGCTTGTGTAGAAGTCTTTGTTGCCGAAGAATTTGTAGCTGACTGCGTGATGATTTGTGTTGGCACCCACCAGTTTGCTGATGTGCTACTCGAAGGGGTTAGCGTTGTTGTTCTAGAAGATGTAACGGTTTGGGCCGTTGCGGTCGACGATGGGGCCACAAAGGCTGTAGACGACGTATCCTCGGAGCTAGCAGTGTAAGGCGCCAGTGAAGAAGAAATCGTGCTGGGAACAGACGCCGTCGAAGATGTCGTAATATCTGTGCCTGATATACTGGGAAGAGCACTTGAGGTTCTACTCCATGACTCAGTCCCTGAAGTCGAACTCATACTACTAAATGAACTCAATCCATAAGTTGAGGAACTACTAGGTGGCTGAGAACTTGGCGTAGATACACTGGTCTTCGAACGATAAGAATCTGTACGGGACGAAGCCGAAGAAACGCTAAAGCTTGTAGATGACGTTGGAACTGGTGAGGGTACCGACGAAGAGGTAGAAGAATAGGCAGATGAGGGTGTTGAAGTAGAGTAAGTGGCTGAACTACCCAAAGGAGTCACGTAGGAGCTTGAGCTTGCTGGAGCCACGTATGAACTGGAACTTGAAGAAGCCACATAGCTTGAACTCGAGGGAATCACATAAGAACTGGAGCTTGATAGAACATATGTGCTGGAGCTCGAAGCCGCCACATAGGAACTGGAACTCGAAGAAGCCACATAGGAGCTGGAGCTGGAACTCGAGGAAACCACAGAGGAGCTGGAACTTGAGGAAACGACGTAATAGCTCGAACTCGAGGGAACCACATAGGAGCTGGAGCTCGAAAGAACCACGTAAGTGCTGGAGCTTGATGGAACCACGTAAGTGCTGGAGCTTGATGGAACCACG
>PPJZ02000060.1:0-67311 GCA_003705955.2 Zygosaccharomyces kombuchaensis
CCTGATTTTTTTTTTTTTGGTTTTTTTTTTTTTTCTGAAATCACTTTCAACAATCCAATTCAAGGTTTCGCTAAAAACGGCACGTAAATGTCTCAACTTTTTTTTTTCTCGCCAAATGGAAACAATTCAAGATGGTAATGGTACAATGGCCGCTGGAAAAGAGCTCTCCTCATTAACCAACACATGCTTAGCAACGTGTCCACTTGACCGTTTCGAGGAACGGAAATAGTTCTAATGCGGTGCCAAGAAAAAAACAACAAAAAAACGCCAAGACTACAAAGAGAAAAGCCGAAAATGTCATCGGTCCAAGTGCACAAGTAGCGACGCAACACATCTCCATGGTAAATCCGTTGCTAGTTTGAAGATGAATGTTCATGATGAAATTGTTTGAAGTTCGCTTTTGCGTTACACATGTTATTTCTTATCACCTCTAAAAACGGAGAATAAAGACCTTCTCTTGCCCCCGAAGACGGCTTCACCTTTTACGGCCTCGCGGCGGATCTTTTCGAGATCCAACGACTGGCGAGCCTTGGCAAAAGATTTTCTCATGTCACTGCCGGTGGAACCGCTCACATTGATACTACTGTTACTGTTGTTCTTGCGTGTATTCTTGTACCTCTCCATCTCGTTCTTTGGTGGAGAGCTGGAATTTTGACCGCTGTTGTTGCTGTGCCTGCGGTTATCACTGTGACTATGGCTGTTGGGATGGCTGTTGGGATGGCTGTTGGGATGGCCGCGTCTGCCCGCCGCGTCGCTGTTGTCCGACCTCTTCGTCTCCTTGGCTTGCTTCGCCAAGTCCGGCGAGGAGAAATGCACCTCTTGGTATTTTAAATCCAGCGATTGACGCAGACTGCCCGAGCTAGAGTTCAGCTGACGAAACGGCTTTTTATCAAGCGGTGGTTGAGTTAATTTGTCAATGCTCTCGGGCGGACTTCGTCTGCTGGCCTTTTTGGCGTCGTCCAAATCGATTTCGATGCTTTCGCTGGAGGCCATATCGCTATGTGCAGAGGCGAAGGCCTCACGCCTGGCCTGAGTGGCCCTGGCCTGGGTGGACCTTGTCTGGGTGGTTCTCTTGGGCTCATCCGAGCCCAAATCCATCTCATTGAGAGTCAAATCTAAGTTCTTGCTTGGAGTCTTCTCCAATAGCGGCGAATCTGTTCTGGACCGCTGCTTCATGAAGGGAATTGTCTTTTCCTCCCTACGCTGCAACCTGTGCTTCAACTCCGGATTCTCCGACACTGTGTGATCCTGCCATGTCCTTGGATGTGGCGGAATTGGTGGTGGATTCTCCGGGGGCGACACTGATTCCTCTGAAGTGGCTTGGGGTGTCCTCGCTGGTTCAGCCGTATTTTGCAGAGCCTTCGCTGGTGCGAAATGTTGTGGGTGCTTTGGTGGAATTGGTCTAGTCCTTTGCTGCGGGGATTGTTGTTTTTGCTGTTGTTGTGAGGGTTGTGGTGGAGGGGGAGGTGGCAGAGAGACCGTTGCAGGCGGAGGTTGCGACACTAGCTTGGCGGTGGCCTGCGCAGGTGAAGGATAGTACGGTGAAGTGCCCGGTTGTGGGTGTGGGACTTGGTAATTAAATCTCACCTGAGATTGTGCCGGTTCAGGAAGCTTCGTTAAAGGAATGGGCTGCGACTTTGCATGTGCAGACACTGGAGATTCTACGTGTCCATAAAACATATTCTGGTTGTAATTCGATCTGGGTAAACTATTCCCCTGAGCTTGAGGCACAGGCATGGGTTGCGGTATCGGTTGTGCAGCTTTGTTGTACTGAGCTTCGTCTGGTGCATTCGCTTGCACCTGAGCCTTTGAATACCCTGATGAATCGTCCACGAAATATTCCTTTGGATTTATAGGTTCAGGTGCCGTACTTGCTGGTGTCGGCTGGCCATAACCTTGGGCAATCATGGGGAAAGGATTGTTAGATTTATGTTGCTTCATTATACTAGCAGACAACTCCGAAATGGGCAGTTGTTCCCCACCAGTCAGTGCGTCTGAGGTCTTGATATCTTGAGGTACAGCTGACAGAGACTTGCCACCGGAGGAGTAAGAACTTAAACTCTTTTGATTGGGCGTACTCAAGTGGTTTTCACGATCTCCAATTGAAACGGCTGCGAACTGTTTAGACTCAGCTTCCAAATTAGCGTCCAACTCGTTGTCGTACTCTGTGCTTGTGTTGGCCATCATATTCTTCCTGCTGGCACTCGAGGGATTCCTCGACGGGTTTTTGCTTGAAAAAACACTCTTTCTCTGGTCAGAGGATTCGTCCGAGAAGTTCAAATTATTCTCCTTGGGCTTGGGGCTCTGATCCTTGGGAGGAGAGGTCTTCCCAACTTCAGAGGGTACTTTCCCAGATACTTCAAAGGATGCAATAAGCAGATCATTTAACAGTTTGTTCTCCACAGAGTTCAAATGGCCTTGATTCTCAAGTTTCTTCTGTTGCAATAAGTACATCTGGTACTGAACATTTTGCAATTTCGTCTGAAACTCTGTGTATTTCTCGAAATTGTAAGGCCCTCCCTCGTACTTGTCCTCGATAGGTACTTCGCAACCTATGACGGAGCAAATGTGATGCATGACTTGGTAGATGTTCGGCCTCACATAAGGATTCTCGGCCAACATGATGATGATCAGATTTATCAATTTCGAAGAATAGGTATTAGCAGGGAACTCGTATTTCGAATGTAGTATCGCGAATTGGCCCGTCATCTCAAAGGGAGTAATGAAGAAAAGCAGCTTGTACAGGAAAATCCCCAAAGCCCAGATATCTGACTTTTCGTTGATGGGTAAGCATCTATAGAGATCTATCATTTCTGGCGATCTATACTGGGGGGTTGTGTTAACGTAGATGTTCTGAGTCATAATGGCAATGTCCTGATGCGTAGTCACCAATGGGCAGCAGGTAGATGCAGATCCAAAATCACATAATTTGAAGTTGTTGTTGGAATCTACCAAAACATTCTCGATCTTGATGTCCCTATGAATCAAAGGCACGGGTAGATAGTGCATATGGGAGATGGCCAGGGTCGTGTCGTACATGATCTTGAGAATCTCCTTTTCCGTCAACTTTGTAGCCAGCCTCTGATTCATGTAATCCAGCAGCGAATTGTTCGGGCACAACTCCATCAAAAGAAGGACTTCAAACCCAGCTTGACCACTGCTCCTCCTACTGGCATTCGAATCGTAGTACTGTATGATGTTCTTAGCACCCCTAAGTTGCTTCATGACCTCCACTTCGTTCCTCATCTCACTGAGACCGTTTTCATCGGGAACCAACACCCTTTTCAAACAGGCATTATCCCCAACTTTCAGAGGTGCCGTAGCACCGTTCTTAAACTCTCCCATAAACTGCAGATACTTTACAGAGTAAATCTGGGCAAACCCACCTTCAGCCAAATAGCTCAAAACTTCCACTTGTTGATTCCCAACGGAAACAACCGTCCCGGGGGCATACCCATCCACTGCAGTCTTGTGCAAGGACGAGGCACCACTAGTGGCTGGCATGATTGCTTCTTCAGACGCTTCTTATCTTAACTTGGGTGGCCCTTCCGACACTTTTGAAGCTTTTGCAATGAGCCTACTCCCCCTTTACGTCGAGGAAAAAAAGAGAAAACTAGTCTCTTGGTTACGAAAGCCGAAAAAGTCGCCAAAATGAAAGATGGAATAACAAACTCAAAACTAAGTCTAAATAAGATAAAATAGAGTAAACTACAAGCAGAACGAAGTGAAAAACATGAAATGCAAAGGCGAGAGATTACGGGAATTGAAGAAGTTACATAGCCTTCTTGATTGTTCATTAACATCACAGGAGTCGGGAAGTATTTATTTCCTTACAAGTCAACTCAACTTTGATGGAATGTCCAGAGAAGCAGATCATGGAGGAAAACTCGAGCAGGTGGGCAACTGGAAATTCTCAATGGGATATAGTCTTCTTCATATGGATTGCAGTGCTGTCGATAGCAGTTTTTTCATCTCTGCGTAGTTGTAGGGAACCCAGACGTGTTCTGTGCCCGCCGGGTTCTTCGAGATGGCTGCCATCTTATGCTCGACGAATTCGGTGAGCATGCTCCTCAAAGACAGTTCGTTGCTGGCAATGAAGTCTGCGGAACACAGATGTAGCAGTTGCTTGAATTCGACCCCCACGGTTGGGGAGCCGCGCTTCGTAGGCAGTACTCGCCCCTTGGAGTTGGCCGCGTGTGCGTCCATACTGGAGATCTGGGTCTCCATAAGTAGCTTGTACATCCGCTTAGAGTTCACCGTTAGAGACTCGAGCACGAATTTGGCTCCCTCAGCGCCGCTGGCAGAGTCATTACGGTTCATTTTCATCACATCGCGGAAGGAAGATTCCACGGCCAGCGGTTCGTAGTTGGAAACGTCGTGGAATACAAAGTTGTAGTTCTGAGCTTTGAAATTATCCCACAGGATGGGAGCATACATATGATCCGTGGAGGCTACGATGGCCACCTGCCGTATCAGTGCCAGGTAGCACAGCATCGTCTGAAAAGTGTCCTTTCTGATACTCGGGCCGTCCAAGTTGTGAACCATAATAATCAATCTAATGTCTGGCGGTTCGTTCTTGTACAATTCAATCATCTTTTGTATTTGCAGCAGGACATGGTTGCCCCAATATTTGGTCTCGTTACGGCTCAACTCCTGCGGAAGTAGAGCCTTGGAAATGTCTTTGAAAACATCTCTATAATTGCATGTCGGATTGTACCCATTGATTACGACGCAGGGAACACCGTATTCTTCCTGCTCGTCCTTGGCCAAATGTGGCACCAGGTAGTCAAACACGTATTTTTCAAGAAATTCACGTTTAGAGCCCACACCGTAAAATAACAGTGAAAACCCTTGTGTCAATTCGAACCAATACTGCGGGAAAAGGCTACTCTGGATCTCGTAGAGACGGGTGCGAGCAGATCTGTGCAGTCTATGGTGGAATGTATTGGAAATGAGGGCAAATTCATCTCTAGTAACTTCTGTGGCCATGCTCATTGTGTTCTTAGACTTTTGGTTCCCGCGCGGTTGTTTCCTTTGGTCAAAATATCCTTCAAAAGTGTCGAAGAATGAAGTCACATTCTTTTCTGTGGCTGGTGTGTATCGACTCGTGGATGTGGGAACTGGCGTGGGGACGAAGTCACGACTCAATTTCAAATTCTCAATAGATGCTGTATTTTTGTATTCGTCCAGGTTACTCAATATCGCTTTTTTCAGAGGTGATGTAAAATCATGTTCCGTGGAAAGACCCTTCTTGGGCGAGGCATTGTCTAGCCTAGGTGTAGCTGTGGACTGCTCCGAGGGATCCTGCTTTATTTTGGAGGGTCTCTCAGGACTGCCAGGGGTGACAGGTGACGTACGAGAAGGCGAAGGCACTCTACGATGACGACGTTTCGGGGTTTGTGATGCAGTTCCGTCGCTGCCACTAGACAAAGATGCATCGTTATCTTCATCTTTGTCATCTTCTCCTTTACCATCACTACCCTTATCTGGCACTTTGCGGGGCCTACCACGTCTTCTCTTTTCTGGTGATGAGACAGGTGAGGATAAATCAGAATCTTGGGAAAAAACAGTCTGCGGTAACTGGCTCAATTCGATTCGTTCTAAAAGTGTTTTCTTGGGAGATCTCATTCTTCTATCAGACCTCTCTGCGCCGGGCGTAGATCTCCTGCTCGAAATGACACGGCAAGTTACTTTGCCCCTAGCCCGAGAGGCCGATGAGAGTATATCAGTGTGCTGAACTATACCATCATCATCGGACATAATTAACCGTAGTGTTGTATCCACCTGGGATCATGAATGGCTCACCTCTCCAGGGCATCGTCATTGTTTGAAGAATGGGGCTCCAAGATTGTCCATTAACTTGGAGTAATTGTCCGGATAACCGGGTATGTCCGGACTAAGCACTCTCCTGGCGGCTAAAATGACCCATGCAGGAAATTGACCTAATTCACAAGACAAGTTGGTTTAAGTACTCTGTACCATGCACTGTGGGATGCTACAAAAGGGGACGCCTTCTTGTATAATTTTGGAAGAAAACTGTAGATTTTTGAAAGTATTCCACATGAAGCATCCTAGAGGCAAATCAGATAGCCCGGAGTTGTCGAAACGAAGTGACGTAGCATAAAAGTACCGCAGACGAAAGGCTAGCTTATAACGTATTGCCTTTACTCCTCAAATCTCTGATGTATAAACAAGTCATCGATATAACTTTACACACGCATCATTCCAAGTATGTTAGTGCGAATTTTTTCTTGTTAACTGACCGCGCTTTTTCGCACCCTCATATAGCGCTTCTATCGTGTCACATAATTATACGTTAGAAAAAGCTCGTTCCCAATGCCACGTCCAGATGGAAACGACCGCGGCAAGTCTGAATTGCGGAAGACTAAGGCAGTAAACCGTAGAACTGTAAGGACTGGTTCAATATTAGTCCAGTTTAACAAGCAACGATTGCTAAATTTTCAAAAATAGATCACAACCACACTTGACTGGATCACACACAGTTAAATCAGGTAAAACAAGGAGCATAAACGGACTAAAAAAAACTTGTTTTGAGGTTATCACTCGTAGTAAGTAAACGTGAAGAAGACAAGCAGCCTTTCCACCTCTCATCGTTCCCGCCGAACTGCCACAATATTCTGTGAATTTTTTAGTTTTACAAGAAGCAGAATTCAGCAAACTGTAGGTAGTCACGAGTGTTGTAGTTTATGCTTCAGGATTTAGAACGGTATTTTTTTTTTTTTTCAATTTCCACAAGGAATAGAAGCGGTATTGCTTGTGGAGTAACAGATTGGTCCAGTTTCCGTCCACCATCCGATCAATACAAGGCAAAGAAAAAACGAAAAAGAGGTGGAACCTCTCATTTGCAACTTGGTTCGCTGATAAAACACATAAAACTACCAAATATTGTGTTGGAGCTTTCACTACTAAGAGTGTTATCACCCGCATAATGGTACCAATCCATTTGATAGTGATGCACGGATGTCTTGAAAATTTTCCCAAGCTTCCAACATGTCATCGAGATGAGGTTATACAAAGACCTCGAGCTATGGATTCAATAGCTTTACATTCCAACAGGATCTGAAAACCGATCTGCAACTCTTCCCAGTTTAGATTACTTCACAATGTCCCAAGAACAGGCCAATGCTACCGCTGACAAGGTGGCCAACTTGCATCTCGACGATGTGACCGGTGAGATGGTTTCGAAATCGGAGTTGAAGAAACGTCAAAAGCAAAGACAGGTCGAGGCCAAAAAGGCTGCTAAGAAGGCTAACGCTCAACCGCAACCCCAGTCGAAAAAGAAGAAAGACGATGGGATGGCTGATTTGTCACCCTCGCAATATTTTGAAGCTAGAAGTCGCCAGATCCTGGAGTTGAAAAACACTCACCAACCGAACCCATATCCCCACAAGTTCCACACCAACACTTCTTTGGCTGATTTTTTGGCCAAGTATGCCAATTTGCAAAGGGGTGAGACCTTGCCAGAGGAGAAAGTGGCGCTTGCCGGTAGAATTCACGCCAAGAGAGAATCTGGTTCCAAGTTGAAGTTCTACGTATTGCACGGAGACGGTGTGGAAGTGCAATTGATGTCTCAATTGCAAGACTACAATGACCCTGAGTCCTATGAGAAGGACCACGACTTATTGAAAAGAGGTGACATCGTTGGTGTGGAAGGTTACGTCGGAAGAACGCAGCCAAAGAAGGGCGGTGAAGGTGAAATCTCTGTCTTTGTCAGTCGCGTGCAGTTGTTGACACCATGCCTGCATATGCTGCCCGCTGACCATTTCGGTTTCAAAGACCAGGAGACGCGTTACAGAAAGCGTTACCTGGACTTGATCATGAACAAGGGGTCCAGAGGACGTTTCATCGTGCGTTCCAAGATCATTTCCTTCATCAGGAGATTCTTGGATTCCAGATCCTTTGTCGAAGTGGAAACTCCTATGATGAACGTCATCGCTGGTGGTGCTACCGCCAAGCCCTTTGTCACTCATCATAACGACCTGGATATGGACATGTTTATGAGAATTGCACCCGAGCTTTTCTTGAAAGAGTTGGTCGTCGGTGGCATGGAGCGTGTCTACGAGATTGGCAGACAGTTTAGAAATGAAGGCATTGACATGACCCACAACCCAGAATTCACCACTTGTGAATTTTACCAGGCGTTTGCTGATGTCTATGACTTAATGGACATGACGGAGGTAATGTTTTCCGAGATGGTCAAGGAAATTACCGGTTCTTATGAAATAAAGTACCACCCTGACCCACAGAACCCTGAGAAGGAGTTGACTTTGAACTTTGCCAGACCTTGGAAGAGGATCCACATGATCGGGGAGTTGGAGAAGAGGTTTAACGTCAAGTTCCCACCTGGGGACCAGTTGCATACGAGGGAAACTGGAGAGTTTTTTAAGAAGGTCTTGGATGACAACAAGATGGAGTGCCCCCCACCTCTAACCAATGCCCGTATGTTGGACAAGCTTGTCGGTGAGCTTGAAGACACCTGTATCAACCCAACTTTTATCTTTGGCCACCCTCAAATGATGTCTCCATTGGCCAAGTACTCCAGAGATATGCCCGGTCTATGTGAACGTTTCGAAGTGTTCGTGGCCACTAAGGAAATCTGTAACGCCTACACGGAGTTGAATGATCCATTCGATCAAAGAGCACGTTTCGAAGAGCAGGCCAGGCAGAAGGACCAAGGTGACGACGAGGCCCAGTTGATCGATGAAACTTTCTGCAATGCCCTAGAGTACGGTTTACCACCCACTGGTGGCTGGGGTTGTGGAATTGACAGATTGGCCATGTTTTTGACCGATTCTAACACCATTAGAGAGGTGCTGTTATTCCCAACTTTGAAACCAGACGTCATGAGGGAAGAGGTCAAGAAGGATGATCCAAAGACTTCCGCTTAAGGCAACCACAGCGATAAACTAGCTTATTCATATAGATGATATCAAATATGTCAAGAGGCGTGTATAAATACAGAACACAACCCAGTTTAAATGTTTTTTTCTCGCCCGCCAAGATGTGCACTAGCTCTATGGATTTTCTTATCGGCCTCTATGAGCCCAGATCTCGGTGGATTGTGCATGTAACTGCACGTTTGTGAGTGATGCCATTAACCTGTCCAGTCCTCCTTCCCCGGACCCTAATGCGAGGGTGCAAAGCCTGCCAATGCCGCTGTGATAGCTGGTGACAGAATTCTTCCCAATGGCCCCGTCCTCACAATAATTATGCGAATATTGCGATAACCGCGGAACGACTCGGTAGCGCCCACGATCAATGTTGAACTCACGCGAAGCCAGTACAATAGGGGAAGGTGAAATGACGGAGACGGGCTTCAGCCAGTCCTCTGTTTCAGCCGTATTTTTTCCATGTTCACAATTGCTCCTTGGCATCTCAGCGACTCCATCCACACTCAGTATACGAAACAAAACAGCCTCTTCCAAAGTTTCAAAACTAGCTGGAAGAATGCAATGTATATAAACATTGGAATCATAGCAAGGGTGATTGCGGCAAAATGAGGCGTATATAAGATTAAAACTTCACGATTAGATATTCACATGGCACGATTGAGGCGTCCTGAGCGCTTGAGTTGCAAAGCCTGCCTGTAAGGAGGGTTTGTGGGCTGTTGTACAGGATCGAGCGATGTCGACGAGGGTCCCAGGTGGTAGGTTGCGTCGGAATCGAAGCTATCGAGGGAGCCGCACGCCATGAAGGAAGCAATCTGGCGAGGTTCCTTACCTGGCGGGTAAGAGCCGGCACGGCAGTCCTGGAAAAACTCTGCGACGCTTGTGTTGGTATCAAGGGAGGGCTGCCACCTGGCCGGTGGATTATAGCCCTGGCAGACGACAAAGGCCTCGAGCGAGGACCCACGGGATGATCTGGGTTTGGCGCAGGTGACGTGGTCGAAGAGATATCCCAGCTGTGCATATATGAGGTCGATGTCTCTACCACGGAATATCTTTGCTACAAATGTTCCGCCATTTTTGAGAACGCAGACGGTGAGTTGCAAGGCGCTCATAATGAGTTGCTGCTGGACGTACTCGTCTAGGTCGTGCAGTCCCGTGACATCTGGGGCGCCGTCACTGCACACCAGGTCGGCCTTGTGGTCGCCAAACAGCTCCATGATGCGATGCTGGGTCCTTGGGTGGGTTATATCTGCCTGGATTGTGGTCACGTGGTCAATTGGCGACATGGACTGCAAGTCGACGGCGATAATCTGTCGATCCTTCTGCTCAGCACCTGCTTCGAACAGTTTGCGGGATAGCACCTGGGACCAGGATCCTGGGGCCGCACACAGGTCGACCACTCGCTTCAAGTGCGGGTCATCGAGGAAATGGAATTCCTCGTTCAACTGCAGAAGCTTGAAAGCAGACCGCGCTCGGTATCCCTGCTCCTTGGCCTTGCGATAGTACAGGTCACGCTTGTCCTTACTGCTCTTCCCCATGGATGAATGGTGTTGTACTTTCGCATGTTGGAAATTGCATCAGTTTTTTATTTTCTACGATGAGATGAGTGTGTAGAAAGCCCGAGTTAGTGAGAGGGCGGGGGGGAAATTAAAAGAGAGGAAGCAAAGAAAGAGAACTAACAGTGTCGTGGTCGCGGTGAATGCATTCAGTGCTTGCAATTGATAGGACGGTCCATTCATTCAAGAAGTCTGTCACTATCTATCTGTGGTCAAGTCCGGGTAAAAACGATGAAATAACTGTGAAAATAAGATAGCGATGAAATAAATTGAAAAAAAAAAAAAAATATTGCCCGACTTTCAACTTGTCGAACAAGCTTATCTAAGCATGCTGAGGAGATCGCTGTGCCTGTCGAATTTCGTCAGACTGCAATCTGGTGTCGCGCCTGGTGTGCCACCCTACACACAGCACTCCCCCCAGATGAATGAGAGCCAGAATTCCAAACCAATGCCTATCAACGTGGAGGCTGTTTACCACGCACCTCTCAGAATACCGGTGCAGTACGGCGATCTCGTTGCAGATTTGCAACTGCGCTCATATGACCACGAAAGTTTGGATTTTTTCGCGGATTTCATCATGAGATGTGGGTTCTATCTGGGCATGCCCTTGACGGGGCCCAAACCTATACCTACGAGGAGAGAACGTTGGACCGTGATTAGAGCACCGTTTGTGCATGCTAAATCGAAGGAAAATTTTGAAAGACAAACTCACAAGAGATTGATCCGCGTTTGGGATTCCAATCCAGAAGTTGTGCAAATGTGGTTGTCATATGTCACCAAGCATTCTGTGGCAGGCGTCGGTGCTAAATGCAGCGTGTATCAGCGTTCAGGATTGTCTCTGGACATGGACAGTACCTCTGTGCAGTTGGCGCCAGCACCAGCTGCATCGGAAGCTCACAACATGGACGAGGCCGTTGGTGAGAAAGTATTGGAGCTACTGAACAGTGAAGAGTTTAAAAAACATCTATAATTGATTCTGAATTAATTTCCCCTGTATATAATTCCTTTCTTAGAAAAATCATGTGTCTAAGCTAGCCAAACATACCCCAGTCTTCCTCCAGCTCTACCTGGCTCGTATCCACCTGAGCTTTATGCGACATGACATCGTCTCTGCATAGTGGACAGCTGATGCTCTTGGAGAGCCAAACACTGATGCATTCAAGGTCAAAAGTATGACCGCAGTGCGGTAGTTTGGCTACTAGCGGGTGATCATCTTCCAGATAGGTAGAACAACAGATGGGGCAACTATCGTCATCACTCAATGTTTTTGCAGAAACGCGGGGCAAAGAATCAATGAACTCTTCAGGGCACCCTTTCTTGTTGGATTGCTCCATCTGTTCCATCCATTCCTCTTGTAATGAAGCTGGAATCAGCTGCGAAAGCAGCATCAGCAATCTGCTATTGTCATTGTCTTCCTGATCTTCTTGGTGACTGAACGCTTGAAACAGCTCTTGGAACTGAGACCTTATGTCACTTCCACCTGTACCGGCACTGCCTCCACTGTGAGTACTCTCTGGGGTTTCTCTAGACATGCCATGTTCCTCTACAGTATTTGTTAGTTTGATACCATCAGATTTACCATACAGCAACCGCATTCATACCTTCGTAAGTTGACATTTCTCAAGCTTACCTTATGGCTCTTATATAGCTTGATTTGATCAACTTTGTAGTAGTTACAGCGCGCGATGGTATTTATTTAGCTGTATAAACATCACAAACTCTAAAGACGAAAAGACGCCATTAAATACTTATTAAGCTTTGGAAAAACTTCCCGGATCCGATGAATAGTGCTGCTAATTTTGATGCGGCTAAGACAAGAAGGGACTCTCTGTTGCAGCGCAATATGCTGCTCAGTATGAGACTGAACCACAGCGGTAACAGTGAGAATTCACAAGGCGGTCATTTGGCCACAGAAAAAACTAGCAATAACTGGAGAAGGACTTTGGGGGTACCAAAAAAGTTGTCTACGAAGCCCGCTGCTTCCCCTATGGCAGCTAAGGTCAACATCAATGGTAAAAGGTATTCGCCTGCTCGCAAAATCCCACCTCATCCTCCTCCTAAGCTAAATTTGAAACCAATGTCATTGGATGATTTTGAAATTGGTAAAAAATTGGGCAAGGGCAAGTTTGGAAGAGTTTACTGCGTAAAACATAAGAGCACAGGTTTTGTCTGTGCCATGAAAGTGATGGAAAAGCAAGAGATTGTACAATATAACGTTCAAAAGCAATTTAGAAGGGAAGTGGAGATTCAAAGTTTGTTAAATCACCGTAATTTGACAAAATTATATGGCTATTTCCACGATGACAAGCGCGTTTATCTGTTAATGGAATATTTGGTCAATGGGGAACTTTACAAATTGCTAAGAGCCAAAGGTCCCCTGAACGATATCTTCGCTTCACATTACATTTTCCAAATGGCAGATGCTCTCGATTACATGCACCAAAGAAACATTATACACCGAGATATAAAACCTGAAAACATTTTGATAGGTTTCAACAATACAATAAAATTGACAGATTTTGGTTGGAGTATCATTAGTCCTCATGGAGCTAAGAGGAAAACTCTTTGTGGGACGATAGATTACTTATCTCCAGAGCTCATCACTTCCAAGGAATACGATGATAAAGTAGACGTGTGGGCGTTGGGAGTGCTGGCATACGAACTAGTGGCTAATGCACCGCCTTTTGAAGAGGACACTAAGGAGCTCACATATAAAAGAATTGTAAAAGGCGACTTAAGATTTCCGAGTCATGTTTCATCCGATGCTCAAGATCTTATAACTCAATTATTACGACATAGTTCCAAAGACAGAATTTCACTCCGTGATGTGAAGCAGCACCCATGGATTATTAAAAATAAGCCATTCTGGTGAGCGTTCCTTATTTCAGCCATTCATGCTTCTAATTTTGCCCACTAATATATATATACAAGTTAACTATTTAATCACACCAGCGCCATGTTCTTCTTAGCTACTTTGGGAAGTGCCCTTGCCCAGGATTTCGTCGACCTATCAACAATCATGAACACTCTGCCAGCTTGACGCATTCTAGCGGTTCTTCCTACCCTATGCACCAAATCAATGGAAGTTTTGGGGACATCAAAGAGGACAACGTTGCGAACACCTTGAAAATTTAATCCTCTGGCCATCAAATCCGTGGTAATAAGAACTTTTAATTTACGGGCAGGCGCATCAGTATTCGTTTTGGACGGAAGCACAATGTTAGAGTCTGGAATTTTATAACTCTTAGAAGATTCCTGAGTCCGAGAGGTGAGACTTTCGTCCGTAAGCAGCCGAGGAGGTTGCACAAATGCCTGTATTATTTCAGACCTCTCTTTGACACCGTCATCACCAGTCAATCCAACGCAAGAATGGTGATACGTCTGTGTCAATTTTTCAACCAAATTAGGTACATCTTTCTTCTCGTTAACAAACACAAGACATCTCTTTTCGTAGCTTGGTTCCGTACCATCATTTGTAATGGCATACAATATTTGTGCCAACGCCTTCACTTTGGAGCCTTTGTAAGGGCTCACAGCGGCATCGATCACTTTGAATTCAAGAGAATTAGGTAGCTTGTGCAATCTTGGTGTAGTTATGGGCACGACAGTGGGGAACAAACGCTGTAGCGTCTTATTAAACTCGTTTGGGATTGTTGCAGAGCAAAACACGATGTGATTTGCATTGGGCATTTTATTGATGGCATTATGTGTATCCTCCACCCAGGATTGATCTAACAGAGTATCTGCTTCATCCAATACAACAAATTTTACCTGTGACAAAATCCTGTCAGCTCTACTAATCATTCTTATCTTAAACAAAGATAATAATTTTGCCGGCGTAGTGACTAAAATGTCTATTCTGCCTTTGACTTTGTTTAAAAACTCCAAGTGAGGTGTGCCACTGGTCCATTTATACGTCTTCATCCCAAGTAATTCCTCAGACTTTGAGACGGTACTATGAACTTGATCGACCAACTCATGCGTGGGCACCAAAATAACCGACCTTATTATTGCCTTGTCCTGCAGCTTTGCCCAATGATCAGGATTTTCCTCCTCAAATCTCTTCAAATAATCCAATAGTGGTGCAAAGTATGCCATGGTTTTACCTGATCCGGTCTCTGCCGCGATCGCGTGCAATTGCAACTTGGGATCCATCAATGCGGAAGATAACTTTTTAACAGAAACAACTTGAATAGGCGAAGGTTTGATATTCTGCGCGTTTTTGTCCTTCACTAGCGATTCTTGAAAGATCAGCTCCTTAACGGCTGTCCTAACATCTGGTAAAAGTTTCAATTGCTCAAAGTCAGTAATTTTAGAGATCAAATTCGTTGCCTTTACAGAATTCTCAACAGCGTTTTCTTTTAATCCACTAAAATTTCCATAATGAAAAACCGATGATGATGGTTTCTTGGTAAATCTGGCTTTTTTCTGGGAACCTACTGCAGGAGCCAACTTTAGTGCTTTCCTCGACGGAACTCGCGAAGAACTTGTAGCATAGCAGCGAACAGATGACCTGAACAATAGCTTATGTAAATTCACCGAAGACATAAATGAGAGGCCAACACACTACAGTCCTGGGAGCTATTTCGTTTGGCGAACTACTGAGGTGTCTTCAGCTCATCGCTATATTTCTAAATTCGTTACTAGCGACGGTCCTTTGAACATAGAAAATTTTTGCAAAATAGATCAGGCCCGCTGGGAGGAAGAACAACAAACTGAAATCGGCCTGAGCGAAATCTGGTGGATATATTAGGCCTTTGGAAGCTTTGCTAGAATGGTGAAGGACAGTTTGACGCATTTGCTGGGCCAATTGAATGTGCACTCGGCCCAAGGTGAATCCGCAAAGGTGGAGTCGACGTGTTTGCAGCTGTTGGAAAATGGTTGTTCAGAGCCAGGGCCAATTTTAAAGGATCTTTTGGTGGCAGTCATTCAGCAGGATAAATATCAAAGGGGTTTGAATCTTTTGAAAAATTACAAACACATTGATGATAGGTTTGGGTCGAAATTTGCCTTGGAAAAGCTTTACATCTTCTACAAATTGAATAAATCGTCTGAATTTGAAGAATTGTATGCCACTTTGAATCCTGTCAGTTTAGACACAATCTTTGAGAGGAGTGAGCTTCAGACTAAACCATTGAGGGGCATCCTACATGTGAGGGCCCAATTCTGTTACAAAAACGGTCTCTACGAGGAAGCCTTCAAAATTTACCACTATTTGGCCTCACATAACGTGGATCTAGCTGACGACGAAGTCGAATTGGCTTGTAATATAAGGGCACCTCTGACAGGGGCGCCCCAGTTAGGTTCAAAGGCGGACTTGACGGTAAATCTAGAGGACATGTCCTACGACCTTTTGTTTAACGAATCGATGATTAAGTCTGCTCTAGGAGAACATGACGAGGCCGTTGAACTTTTAGATAAGGCGTACCGTATGGCCAAACAAGAAGGAGATGAGACAGATTGGGATGCGATTGAGTTGCAATTGGCATACGTATACCAGAAGAAAAACGACAAAATCAATTGCAAACAGCATTTGAATAATCTCTTGAAAAGGTTAGCGCCTGATTCTCCGATCCATTTGCTGGCTAGAAATAACTTAGAGGCCTTCACGGATTTTTCCAAATACACGTCTAATTTGAATCTGGTTATGAGAGAGCTGAATGTGGAGAAAGTGAACTCAATCAATTTACAACATTTTACTCAGGAGCAATGGTCTGTCCTGTACCGTAATCACCTATTTTTGCATTTGTTCAACAACAGCAGCATACAATCCAAATCCACTATACTGTCACGTACATTGAGTAATTACAAAGATTTGATTGAGGATATTAATTTGGAAACGTACAAAACTCAGGCCAAAAAACTTTACCATCATGCACTGACCATGATTAGAAGTAGCGTAGAAGGTAGTACAATAGGGTTTCTTCTATTAGCCGTGCAACTGCTTGTGGTTGAAAAACAATGGGATAATGCAATTAGGTTATGCGAGATGTACTTAAGCAATGTTTGGGAACATTCGCAAAGTGTTAATACTGGCAAACACCACGCGGTTTGCTATATTCTTTTCCAACTGTACAATATCAATGCGAGAACTCATTCCAAAGGCATCCTTTTAAAAAAGTTGGCCAAAGAAAGCAAAATTCTGCCCAGAGACACTTCATTCTGGAAACATGTTGGCTTTCAATATTTGGAGTGTGGTGATTTAACAAGTACTAAAAAATTGCTTAGACAAATTCTAATCCATGACGATGACGAATTTATTGTTCACGTACTTGCAGACAATTCTTTGAGTGTTGAGAAGGGGGATGAACTCACAAGCGGCATTGATGTGGAAGCTCTGATTACATCTTCTACCACTCCATTGGAGTCCCATTCCATAGGGAAGAACCACAGTGCGAACAAAATTCAAAAGAAGCGTTTCGAGGCGAGACGGAAGAGAAGGGCTCAAAAGGTCAAGAAATTTTTGGCAACCGGTACCACCCACAAGCCATTGGATCCTGAAAGATGGATCCCCTTGAAGGATAGGACCACTTACAAACCCAAAAAGAAGCAACTGGCCAAGCAAACACAGGGTGGTGCTTCAAATAAGAAGGCAGAACAGTCTCTCGACATCTCCAAGAAGGCTAAAAAGCCTGCTGCATCAAAAGGCAAAAAGAAATCCCGTAAATGATGTACATATGACGCAAATGTAATATTATACAATTTTTTTTGTTTGTTTGTTTGATTTGGTATAGACGCAAGAGTTTCACTCTCAAGTAAATAGTGTATCCTCATCTCTCAAATACTCGCCAATATCAGCCTGCCTAAACGCTACAATAGCGGTGGGTTGCATGTCTCTGCACTCATTTGCGCTCTTGGAACTGACACCAAATCCAAGTGGAATGTCGTTCATCGAGTATACTATGACACCGGCATGTTCGGGCATGTCCTCTGACATCCTACCTATATGAGCCTTCAAAATATGGTTACCATACAAGAATGGCATCTCACCGTTGGGTTTAATCCAAATCTTGTACTTGGCGTTGGGGGCCAAGACAGGCAACGCAGTGACGTGAATTCTAAATTTCCCAGTCTTTGTAAATTTGCCCAAGCACACACCCAAAGAGATTAAATTGGGTCTTGCCACACTCGTAGCTAATTTAGCGACGTTCTCAGGTACATAGTAAACTCTGTCCTTTTGCAATCTGAATACGTGAGGCTGTTCCTTACTATCCACTAAATGCGATATGTTTCTACCAATGTAACCAGCAAGTTTCTCAAACACAACCCTTGTCTCCTCCTCTGTAAGCGGCCTCATTGCGGATTCAAATTATGGCCTTGATCTTTGTATGTAACGTCAATGTTTCAACGTTGAAGAGCCCATCTTTGACTGAAATTTGTTTAACTCATCGCATCGCATCGATATTGAAAATTTTCAAATCGTAGGCGGTAAACGGTCACGTGAATGTTGATTTATGAACATACGATGCTCTTTAGGTGGCTTTATATGATTCTGGTACGCGCATTCCATCTATTGACCACATGATTAACATCTGACCGGCACATTCAATGGCCATTGTTGCCATTTCATCTTTTTACTCTTTTGTTCAAACAGGACCTTCTTGATTACCATGAAAAATTTGCAAGTCCATCATCTTAGAATTCTCGATGCATGATACTTGCAGAAAGTCAATCAGGTTCGCTGAAGGTACTCAATATGTCTGAAGACTCTCTAAAACCTGTTTATGATGATCAGGTGGATGAAGAGGCTTACAAACGTGGTTCGCAGTATAAGTGGACCAAAGCCAGAAGATCAGATTACGACGGCGAAGGCAAGTCTAATGGCGAAGCGCCGCCTGAAAAGAGAATGTATGTATGTGTGGTGAAAAGGATTACTTTTAATTTTGCATTTACTAACTGTTCGAGTGCAGCAAATATGAGGCAACACCTTTAGTGGATGAGACCGGTCAACCGGTGAAAAAGGAACCTCGATTGCCCAAGCGTAAGGTTGCAGTCATGATTGGTTATTGCGGAACTGGTTACCACGGAATGCAATATAACCCACCAAATCCTACGATTGAGTCAGAGTTATTCAAAGCCTTTGTTGAAGCAGGTGCCATCTCCAGGGCTAATTCCAATGATCTGAAAAAGAATGGATTTATGAGAGCCGCAAGAACAGACAAGGGTGTCCATGCTGGCGGTAATATCATTTCTTTAAAAATGATTATTGAAGATCCACAGATCTTGCAAAAGATTAATGAGCAATTGCCCGAGGGCATTCGTGTTTGGGATATTAAGCGTGTAAACAAGGCTTTCGATTGCAGAAAGATGTGCAGCTCCCGTTGGTACGAGTATTTACTACCTACTTACTCCCTAATTGGTCCCAAGCCAGGCACTGCGCTCTACAAAACATTAGAGGACGGCAGGGCCGAGCTGCCTAATGTGCTGGACGATGATCTGGAGTCCACAGAGTTTTGGGCCAACGTGGAGAAAGAGGCTCGAGAGAAGTTCAGCGAAGAGGAGTTGTCAGCAATCAGGGCTTACGTACCACCACCAAAAGAACAGTTTAGTGGCAACGAAGAAATTTACCTCAAGGTGAAAAAATACAAGCAGTTGGAGAATGCGCATCGCAGAAGCTATCGTATCTCACAAGCCAAACTGCAGAAGTTTAGGTCAGCCATGGAGCAGTATTTGGGCGCCCACAATTTCCACAATTTCACATTGGGCAAGGATTTTAAAGAGTCTAGTGCAATTAGGTACATGAAAGAGATCACTGTGTCGGAGTCATTTGTAATTGGCGACGCTCAGACTGAATGGATTTCAATTAAGATCCATGGTCAATCGTTCATGCTTCATCAAATCCGCAAAATGATTTCCGTGGCTACCCTGGTAGCCAGGTGTGGCTGCCCTGTGGATCGTATTACTGAAGCGTATGGTATTCAAAAGTTAAATATTCCCAAAGCGCCAGCCTTAGGACTTCTGTTAGAGTGTCCTGTTTTTGAGGGTTATAATACAAGGCTTGAGAAATTCGGCTACAGCCCCATCGATTTCGTTAACTATCAGGACAAAATGGATAGCTTCAAGATGAAACATATCTACGACAAAATTTACGAAGAGGAAGTGGACGAAAACGTTTTCAACGCATTTTTCAGCTATATCGACAATTTTGACAAGGTAACAGGTGCCAAAGGTGAAGAGACGGTGGATAAAGTGGGCACCTCAGTTCAGAAAAGCATCTTGGAATTTTTATCTGCCAGGGGTGTACAACAAGCAGACGCGGAGCTAGATTCCAAGAAAAGCGGTTGCGGGTCACCTAAAAAGATTTCTTGTGAGTCAGAGCATGGTTTGCAAGAGACTCCACAAGATACAGAAAGTTAAGATTTATATTTAGTGTTTTAGTAGTAGTGTAGATTAGTTCACCATCTCATCACATCACGTGATATATTTCCTAAGTTAATTGAAAATTTGAAAAATGAGCATTGAACAACCAATCCATCGGAAAAGATCAAACCTAGTATTGGTGAATAACAGCCCGATTCATCAATTATCCCGATGTTAAGATTACAATCAAGACAGTTTACTAATAGTGCCATAGCAGGGGCCACCGCTACCCGTGGCAAAGTTCAAGGCTTTGCTAAGAAAACTTTGGGAAACAAGAAAAGTTCCAAAAAAATTACTCCAGGCACACTCTATAAGAATTGGCAGGATACGATCCATACTGCTGGTTTGAATCTTCATGCCGTCCCGGTAGATATCCCCACTTTTAAATCCAATGAACTGCAATCTTTGTTGAATAAAGTGACTTTCTACTCCAGCCAACAGTACCGCTCCTTATACCATCTAGGTGCTTTCAAAAAGAATCAATTTCACGAATTATTCCCAAAACCGATTTCTTTGGTTCGTGAAAGCGGTACCCAAAAACTGATTCATCTTTTAAAGACCTCGAGCAATAAGAAGTTTGTTTTGACTGGTGAACCTGGTGTAGGTAAAAGTGTCTTATTGGCGCAGGTCCAAGCTTATGCATTGGAGTCAGGTTATGTCCTAGTGAATTTTTCACACACCGACTCCTTTTTGGACGGTAAAAACGATTTCTTCTACGATGACAAATTGAGCAAGTATGTCCAGCCGATGTACCTGAAAGAGATTTTGCGCAAAATCCTAAAATCCAATAGTGAGGATGTATTACGTGCTGTGACTTTGAAATCTGACTACCAGTTCTCTAATGCTGATCCGAAGGACTCAGCCATAAGGAAATTCACAACCTTTACCAAGGCCAAGAACAACTTGTTTGAATTACTTTCCGTCAAGACTCACGCAAGGAATCGTGGTACACTTTTCCAGGCTGTGATGACTGAATTGGCTTCGCAAAAAGAAATTCCCGTTCTCTTTTCGGTGGATAACTTTTCTCATATGTTGACTGAATCTTTTTCAGCTTACAAAGATGTGAACAACAAAAACATCCCAACACTTGACTTGCAAGTGGGACAGAGCATCATGCAAGTAGTCAGTGGTGATATATCTTTCGCAAATGATAAATCCTCTGTCCTTCTGGCCATTTCTGGTGTGGATAGGACTAGCAAAACTTTACCGGTTGGCTTAGGCAAATTGCCCGCGGACCCTTATTTGGCCAAGAAGCATTTGGATCCTGATTTTGCGACTGCGTTGCAAAAGGGTAAAGTACAGGAATTTCAAGTACCCAAGCTGAACAAGGAAGAAGTCAAACAGTTGGTGGAGTTCTATTTAAAGTCTGAGCTTTTCTTGAACAAGGATATTCAGGGCAAGTCTGTTGAACAATTAGTTGACGAAAAGTACTTCTTGAGCGGAAATGGTAATCCCAGAGAGCTTATGAAAAGTATTGTCCTAATGCATTTGTGAAATAATATCTTAAACACTTGTAAATATTAAAATCAAACAACCAAGTTACAAATCAACTATTCAGACCAATCATCGTCATTTACATATTTGGGTTGCGACTGTGCATCGGTGATAGCACCGTCTTGAGGCTGTTGGCTGTGTTGATGGTGTACCACCGTCGGCCTTGTACCTTTCCTTCTCATTTCCCACCTCTGTTTAATATTAGGTATCACTTCTGCCAAATCCTCTATTTTCACGGAATCACTGATACTCTCCAAAACTTTTTGCACCACTGATGTGTGGTTGCCATTCAATTTATCGTCTCTAAACCTCAAAAATTTCCAAGCACCAGTTTCTTGGTCTTTAGTACATTCGACAATTCTACCGTTCAATGGTTGTTCCAAATTTTTTAAATCTTGCCATTTTTCATCAGATAAATGCAATTCGGCGAATTTCTTGTAAGTTCTTTCCAAAATCTCCAGCTCTTTCTTGCTAAACGGGCAATCAAATCTTTGCAATTTGGTGTTAACATCGGCGCCACCCTGCCAAACGTATAGGTCAAATATAGGTTTGGCTTCATAGTTGAAATACCATCTATTGTTATCTTTCTTAGGGATAGTTTCGTCCTCGGCCATGGGGATGTTCAAAATCAATTTGAAATCCACAGAATTTTCTTCTTCGGGCTTCCATTTCAATAAAAGTGAATCTTTTCCACCTATATTATAAGGTGCATTCACTGGTGTAAATATGAGACCGTCAGACATATGAGGCAACTTTTCTAAGCTGTCTGCCACTTTTACAAGATCATAACTGAAGCTCATATGTTTCATGGAAATCTTGAAGGGAAACGTTACGCACTGATCGGGATATACCAGTCTCAAGTCAAAGTAAGGTTTGTAAAATTCCTTGCCTAAATGAGCCAATCTTGAACTTGTCGGAGATGGAGTTAGGCATCTGCCATTTATTGCCAAGCAATCAAACATCAAGTATCTCATCTCTTTTAATTTTGTCATAGGATTCCTCTGGATAACCAGTTCCCCATCAAGCAACGTACCATCCTGCAAAGTTTCTAAGAGCTCTTTCTTATCCTTGGCGGGGAGCCTCGGAAATCTAAAACCGTTCACCAAGTAGAAGGTGTTTTCTCTGTCAATCATAAAGCAGCCTTGCTCTCTGGTTACAGGATTGATCAATATCAACATCAATACACGTAAACCGTCAGTCTTCTCACAAACATAATAGTCTTGCTCTAAGAGCTTATCTTCAATGTCGCTATGTTGGAAGGAGACAGGTTGGGACCCAGTAAACGTCTTCGCAGGTTTAGGCGAATTGAGAAGCTTGCACATCATCATTCTAAGATCTTGTGTTACATTGCTCGGTTGTATAACACCAGGAATTTCTGGTGCATCTCTAGAATCCATTTTGAACAGTTGCCTTTGCTGCGTTTTCCTAATAATGATGTTCGTTCAATATTGACATGATTTCTCAACTTTCGGCGATGCCATATTACAATACCAGTTCAAAAAATGCGTTCGACAAATATAGTTAATAGTGTATTTCAAGCAATTCTTGCAGAATTTCAATGACTGGTGAGGAGTCTTCAGCTCTGCCGAGAAGACGCACTACGACTAAAAGTGTGAATTATAATGAGAAGGATGCTGATGCTAAACTTGCTAAACGTATCGAGGAATTAGAAGAAGCCAAAGCTTTGCATCACTCTAGAAAGACAAAAAGAGGCAGGGGTGGTGGAATTGCCACTAATTGTAGTGCAAATACGACTGATAAACTAAGATACCAAAAATTTCTCAATGACAAGTCGATAGGTTGGAATTTTATACCTTCTGTGCCTCCTTTCTTCAGGAAGTCTAACAGGTTCTCCACCTTATTAGAACTGGAGGACGCCTTTGTGGATGTTGAGGAACAGTTACTCTACAATACTGAATCCCTGCTGTTGAAAGCCAATGACACAATTTATATGGTATCAGAACCCCCGGGAGAGCCATACTACATTGGAAGGGTGGTTGAATTTGTCTGCAAGTCAGAATTTAGAGACATAATATCAGCTGCAGCTGCAGACATCAAGAAGTTTCCGGTCAAGTTTTTTGAGGTCAGGATGAACTGGTTCTATCGCCCAAGAGATATTCAGAATCGAATGAATAATTTGGATCCCCGATTACTCTATGCCTCTTTACACCAAGACGTGTGTCCTATTGAATCTTACCGAGGGAAATGTTTAGTTGTGCATGAAGATTACATTGGAAAAGGGATATCTGATAAAGTTGACCATTTCACCAAGTCGAACAATTTTTATTTCAAGCAACTTTTCGATCGTTATACTCGGAAATACTACAAAGTGATCCCCACAGAAACTTTGCTAAAATTTCAAAATACTTCTCCATTTTTGTGCGTGTTGAATAAAAGATTTAAATATATTTACGTGGAAGAAAACTATCCTTTGTATGAGGTACTCCAAAAATACATTCTCAAAGAAGGGCACGCTACTTGTAGAGATGATGAACTCTGGAGTGAACGTTGTAATGTATGCAGAGAATGGTGCACGAAACCTATGAGCTTAAGATGTGATGAATGTACACAAGCAGTCCATCTTTATTGTATGGATACACCGTTAGATCGAAAACCCAACAAGGGAGTTATTTGGCTCTGTTTTGGCTGTGTGAAACGTCAAGAAGGCACTAAGCAAGCATTAGAAGAATTGAAAGAGGATGAAATGCAAGAAGAAGCATTCTTTGCTTTAGCTAGGAGAAATCTAAACGTAATTGCCACGAAAGAAGCTCAGAGAAGTGGATCAACTAAAAGACAACGCTTTTGGATTCAATACATGGGTCGGAATATGATCAATCATCTGGATGATTTAATGCGTGCGAATTTATTTCTTCCTTATCCAATCAAGTGTTCTCGTGTGGGATATAAGTATCAATGGTCAGGCTGCATGGACGATAATAATTTTCTTCCACAGCCATGTTCTTCCGATAATACGGCAATCGAAAGAGGAACTGATGGGAGTAGTGAGCTGCTTTGGGATATGAGCAATGCGAGCATTACCGACAATGATGTGGATGCATATACAGAAAGGTGCAAAGCTGAATTTCCACCCAAACTGGGCATGTTGCCTGAAAGTTGCAATTTTCTTGATATGGCAGTTACAACACTTATGAAGAATAACTTTAACACTGATTTGGCTTTCAAACGATGCGGTGAACAGGCTTCAAGGGAATTATTGCAAGAGCCTACATTTACGCCGGAAGAAATAAAACGCTTTGAAGATGCAGTTACGGAGTTTGGAAGTGAACTACTTCCAGTTAGCAGATGTGTGAAAACACAACCGATGTCTATGATTGTGAGGTACTATTACAACTGGAAAAAAACGCCAAATGGAAGGAAAATTTGGGGCAATTATAAAGGACGAAAGAAAAACATGGGAAAGAAGCCATTTAAAAGTAAAACCCTAGATTCGCAATCCGAAGAACGGAAATCGAAAAGGGACCGAAAACCAACCAAACTGGCGTTGGAATCCCAATTTCATAAGCCTCACGCTGATTTAAAATATGTCGATGACTCTTCTTTTGAAACTGAAAACATGTCATCACTGAAAAAGTGCTTCCACTGCATGTTCTGTGAAGTGGATTATTCGCCTATGTGGTATAAAGTTACTGGGGGGTCAGATGAGGATTTTATCAAAAATAGAATGCAAATAGGTGTCACTGGAGAGACCGAAACTTCCGATACAAATCTACTTCCCAAAAAAAAGGATGCTAAATCTAAAAGTAAAGAAACTCAAAAAGAAAAATTGGATGCTCTCTGTATTCGTTGCGCGCGTCTTTGGAGAAGATATGGTGTCAAATGGCAACATCCCCTGACGGTTTTGAAAAGATTAAATGGACCGAGTGTTGCAAGTTTACATGCCACTTTGGAATTGATTTTTTCTGAGACCGACGGTGCCGCCCTTCAATTATCTCCACAGCAGGCTCACAATAAATTTTTGGAATGGGAGCTTGTCCAGGATTCTGAGCTCATTTCGAGACAACGGGAAGAAATGATCAAAGATCCTGAACGTCTGGCTAAAATTAAGAAGAGCACAATGGCTGCTCGTGTACAGCTTTGTAAGATGGTGAAAAGGCCGTTTGACAGAGTAGCGCGAAGCAGCGATCGTATGGTGTCAGATTTGAAGAGTTATCTGGAAATGCATCGACCAAAATCTCAAGAACTCAAACCGATAAGTCAGTCGAAGAAGGCGCCAAGAAATATTGTTCATCATATGTTCGAAGATCCTAAGGTACATGGTAATATCGCTGAAAAGAGAAAGAAAAATTCTGACAGTGACAAAACTCCTCCCATTGATCTTAAAAATGGCTTCCAACTTAATTTGCTCTCAACTTATAATATTCAAATCAAGGTACCCTATGGCAACGGCGCTTTGGGAAAAATCACCTTGGATACAAACGCAGAATATTTACAAATGGATGACAAAATTTACACCCACTTAATTTCTCATATGAATCCGCAGAAGAGGGCCAAGGAAAATGGTTTGTCCGACGAAATTATCTCTAACAAAAGACTTAAGAAAGTAAATCCGCCTAAACTTAATAATAAAGAAAATTACTTGGACAAGTTTCAGGCATTAAGCAACTCTATGGTCCCTATTCTTACGAATGAAAATAATACTCAGGAATTCTTGAGAATATATCATGAACAAAATCCCTTTTACACCGATGTGAGCAGGGAGTCTCTGCCAGATGATGACTTGAAAGACAATAACCCTCTCTATAGCTCCCTTTCGGGTCATCATGGTTTAATGGAAACTAAAATTACGGAGACAATGAATTCATGTTGCGTTTGTGGGGAGGACTTCAGTGAAACTATGGACGAGGAAATATTTTGCCATGGTTGCGGTCTACGAGTACACTATTATTGCTACGGTGTCTTGATACCCCAAAATGCATCTTACAAGAGAAAATTGAAGAATTATAAGTGGTTTTGTGATCCCTGCTCTAATGATGTGCATCCAATCGTTTCCACAAATTATCAGTGTGATCTTTGTTACTTTAAAAAGTGTGATGAGAATTTGTTAAGAGGACCTATAGAACACTCGAACATGGATGCTTTGAAATGTACGACAGGAGGTTCGTGGGCTCATGTCATTTGTGCATTGTTCAATCCCGATACCAAGTTCGGGTGCGGCAAGCTTTTACAGCCCATTATCAATACTAATTTTGCTTTTGCAAAAAAACGGAAGCGAACCTGTGAAATCTGTGAATTGGAAGGAGGAGGTTTAATTGAATGTGAGTTTTGCTCCCTGGTTTTCCATGCCAGTTGCGCTAAGCGTACACCAGGATTCGAATTGAAGATGAAGAAAATCAGACATACAAATCTTAGGAAAGATGAAGAGAGTATATCACTACCTGATGGTAAAAAGTATATCTTGAGTCCAGCAGCTTTTTGCAGCAAGCATCAAAGTGAACTTTACATCTCAAGTAATATTTTTTTTCCACTGAATTGGAGAATCACAAGTCGATCGGGGACTTTGTTACAACTGTTTTGTCAATATTACAAAGACTATAGTGAAACAAGCACTGTCTACACAAGGTACCTTGAACAGAAAAGTGTTTGGAGAGGCAACTTGCTAGAAAATGCGACTCAACCGGCGAAAAAAGTAGTAAAACGTGAATCCACATTTGAAGCAGATACCGATTCGGGGAAGGATCGCGCAAATACCTGTTCAAGATGCAATACTCAAAAAAGCATTTTTTGGTACCATGACATTTGCCACACGTGTCATATTTCCCAAACATCGCATCAGAATCAAATTATCGATATAAGTGAGTCCGGTGTAGTAGAACATGCCCAGATAGCTCCACGGATCTCTGACGCAGATACTGCCTCTCTTCTTGACGTACTTACGCCAGTAGAAACTGAGACTCAAATTGAGAAGCACGACAAAAGTAAGGCCAAATCTACTTATGCCAAGGTTCCTGTCCAAAAAACGAAATGGGTAAAAGAAAATCCAGGAGAGTGATAAAACATATCTTGGCGTTGTCATTTCCTCCGGAGCCTTAATCTGTATATGTCATACACCGCCAGAAAGTAATTTTTCTATCCGAGCAATCTCTTCCAGAGAAGTAGCTTTAGTCAATTGCTCAGTAAGTTCACTTTTCTTTTCATCGCTCATTTTGTTGATAAGCATATGCATAATTTCCATATTTTTATCTCTTGACTGAGCGCCAGATGGAATCTTTTCCTCCAAGCGTTTCAAAACAATATCTTTAGCCTTCATTCGTTCTTGATCTATAACCCGAGTAAAGTCCAATACCTCTAGGTTAGGTAAGAGTCGAAGTACATATTCTCTGTACCCTTCCAAATGGCAAACCTGATTCCCTCTTAGTTGAAGACTCTTTAATGTTGGCGGGCAGTTTTTTAAACCATTTAGCTGTTCCAAAGATGCTATGTTATTGTTGCAAATTACCAAATGACATATTTTGCGTGGCAGGTTTTCACCATTCAAATGCCCAATTTGATTTCTCGCCAACAGTAAAGTATGTATGTCAGAGTTAGTACAAACCTTGGGGATTTCCGTCAATTCATTATTTGTTAAATCCAGGATGTTAACAGGATTTGGTAAATGCTTTAAACTTGTGCCCATTAAGTTGGTATCCGTCTCCAATTGCATGTCTCTCATGATAATGCATTTGTCAGTGTCATATCTTCCATTGAAGTGATCCACATAGTATTGCGGTGCATCTATTACAACACTTGGAGTAAATTTCATGGCTTCTAATGATCGTCAAACCTTGTATGGGACGAACACTGCAAGTTAAGATATCTCATCTTGTCATAGCGAAGTCTTGTATTTTTCACGTTTTAGGGCTCAATGAAATTATTTTAGGGTTAATTTGAATAATATTTAAGGTAGTCCTAAAAAAATATTTTAAAAAAATGATTCAGATACTTACCAAATGTAAGAAAACTGTGAATTTTTTTGAGATCACGACCCATATAATTTCTAATGACGATTTTGCATTACTGGCCACGGATTTTATTGACACTTGCTCCGGTCAAAACCAGAACAATCAAATTGGAGTAAATTAATGGTAAATTTGAGTCCATCAAAATATTCATGTATGGATACAAAGTTTTTTTGAGAAATTTGTGTGTTAATAAAATGGTCCCAAAAAATTGAGAAAAAAAAAGGTGAACCATTTCCTTCGAGAAATCCCTATCCGATTAGGGACGGAGGATCAAAAACTTATATTCATCTCCATTTATGTTTTTTTTTTTTCGTATACTCATACTATTTAGAATCTCAAAGATGGGCCCTATGGAATAATGGGTACGCCAAATCATAATTGAGAAAAGCACAGTTTAGGAAAGATGATAATTTACATGCAATATGTTCTATTGTAATTTTTTGAAGCGGTAAAGATACACAAATTAGTAGGGCATATCAAGGAAGTGAGTTGCAGATGGTGGGAGTTCATAAACTGAATAAAATAAGATATCTGTAGTTTTCGAATTATTATCGGGACAGTTCAGAGTCTCGTAATACGTATACTTTAAATAGAATAGTGCGTTATCTTCTGTCCGAAGTTTAAATGTTTTAACTATTCATGTTGAACTTTTGTAGATATGCGCTTATACCTACTGGGAAACCAAACTTTGCTTATAGAAGCCAAAGCCAAAAGCAAAGCCAAAGCCAAAAAAAAATGAATAGTTCTGGTGCCTGGCCCCTTCAACATGCATAAGAATACATAGAAGATTTGGCCTTCATGAATATGATCCTGAAAATAATCAAGAGTGTCAAAGTAAAAGGTATGTCACAATACCACCTGACTTTTTTTTTTGTATTGTCACTAACAGGGTACGATTTCAGGGCTGCGCATATGCTTTTACGCTTCGAAATCCATCATGCAGCTAAGAGAAGTCTATATTGACCAACGTCACAATACGAACAAGTATAAAAGTGTAAGGTGCGAAATGTTTAAACGGTTTGGCAAGAGCACAGAAGGACCGATTGATAACTGAGTTGCACAATAACTTTCAAGATGGGTTTTGCCAAGAAAGATGTGGATTACTCACTATACTTGGTGACAGACTCTACCATGCTCCCTGAAGGCACCACTCTGTATTCACAAGTTGAAGCTGCTTTGAAAAACGGTGTAACATTAGTGCAATTGCGTGAAAAAGAGACGGATACCAAAATTTTTATCAGAGAGGCATTAGAAGTTCAAAAACTGTGCAATAGTTTCAATGTTCCCTTAATTATCAACGACCGTATTGACGTAGCTCTGGCGATTGATGCTGATGGTGTTCATGTGGGACAGGATGACATGCCGATTCCCATGGTTCGTCAACTCATGGGGCCGGAAAAGATTGTTGGTTGGAGTGTTGGGAAGCCTCATGAGGCGCGTCAATTGGCCGAATGGGGGCCAGATATGATTGATTATATTGGAATTGGTATGGTTTTTCCCACTAAAACAAAGAAGAATCCTAAAAAGTCACCAATGGGCCCCCGAGGGGTTGCTCAAATCTTGGATGCGTTGGAAGAGCATGGAGCCCATTGGTGCAAGACTGTAGCCATCGGTGGGTTGCATCCAGATAACATTGGAAGGGTGCTTTACCAATGTAATTCATTAAACGGGCAAAGATCGATTGATGGTATTTCTATTGTGAGCGATATCATGGCTTCTAAGGATGCTGGGTCAGCTGCCAAAAATTTGCGCTGGCTTCTTGACAGAGGCTGCTACCCATTTTTGGACGTTGCACTGGGCAATAAGGTCGCCGACAAAGAGCCGTTATTGACTGAGACGAAACGCATCATAACGCTGGTCACGAATTTCCGGCCTTTGGTGCAGCACATTACGAACAAGGTTCATCAGAACTTTGGCGCCAATGTGACTTTGGCTCTTGGTTCTTCACCCATTATGTCGGAGATAAAGGAAGAGGCAGACGATTTGGCACATGTTCCTCATGCAGCCCTTCTTTTGAATACGGGGTCGGTCGCACCGATTGACGTTCTTAAGGTAGCCATTGAGGCCTACAATGGTAACAAAAGACCCATTGTTTTTGATCCGGTAGGTTACAGTGCCACTGAAACGAGAAAAGTCTTGAACAATACGCTATTAACCTATGGTCAATTTACATGTATTAAGGGTAATACGGGAGAGATTCTCTCTTTGGCTGGTATGGCTGGCAAGATGAAGGGTGTAGATGCGCACGAATGTGAATTCGATAGAGAAGCATTGGCCCAAGCCACTCGTATAGTCGCTTTCAAATTTAGAACTGTGGCTGTATGCACTGGGGAGTTGGATTTCATTGCAGATGGCAGTTTAGGAGGGATTTCTTCGCTCTCTGTTGCTCCAGGGAATGCCCAACCCAAGGACCTACCATGTGTCATCGTGGAAAATGGATCCATCCCAATCATGGGTGACATAACGGCCAGTGGCTGTTCACTTGGTTCTACCATAGCATGTTTTCTGGGTGGCTTAGACCGGACATGCAATGTTTTCGATGCCGTGGTCAGTGCCGTCGTTCTATATAAAGTTGCTGGTAAGTTGGCTTCCACACGCTGCCAGGGCTCCGGTACGTTCCATGTGCAGCTTATTGATGCACTATATCAACTATTCCATGCCAACGAACCACAGAATTGGGCCTTTAAACTAGAAATGCTCTAATAACCTATTTACAGATGATTATAAATATAAAGAATATCGCCTTGAGGACAAACAATTAGTTTTTGTAGGATAGTCGGCTTCTGTCACTTGGCAAGATATTAGGGTCACTGTCTAATGCCTCGTATTTTTTGATAGTTTTTTGCTTCAAAGTGGCTTCTTGTTCAGCGGTTAATCTTTCCACTGACTCGTCAGGTGGAACAAACTTGAAGGTACCCACGGCAAAATCTCTATCAGACATTCTACTCAAAACGTAGAGTTGTGAACGCACATATCTGACCATAGCTTCCAAATGAACCATGTCGATATTCTTCCTGCCACCAAACAAATTTCTCCAAAGAGCAGAGGCTAAAGTGGCATCATCCGTGTAAAAGCCTTCATCATAGGCAAAAACTGCACCACGTAGTTGCGTGTTAAAATCTTTCATATATTGGTCGACAATTCTACCCGAGGTGACGTTCATTTCGTCAAATAACCTTCTCTCAATATCTGCGAAAGTTCTATCCACTAGTTTTTGCTGATAATTTCTGCCATACTTGAAAGGCATGGCACGCATACGAACGAAAAGGATCCATTCGTGTAAAATCGTGATTTGAAACCATTGTGAAAAGGTACGTGGTAATTTTAAATCTTCGTAGAAAAACCTGGCACTCCTCGATAGTTCTTCACCTTCATATTGCAATGCAGCGTCCTTACAAAGTGCATAGTAATAAGAGCCTGCCACTGGTCCTGACCTAACCTTATCCATATCCAAGTTAAGAGTCTTAATAACCAGTTCACCGAAGGCTTCTTTCCATTTCGGTAATTGATAGTTTTTTGATTCGTATTTTGAGTCTGACAAGAGATTCTTGTGCTTGCCAGGTTTCACTGGAGCATAGTTACTAAAATCAATCGGCTTGGACTTCAGGTGAGACTCTTTGGTGAGATCTTCTGGAGATTTCAAATCCTCTAGCTCAACTTTTTTCTCATTGTATACTTGCGAAGATTGGTGCAAAAAAGCTCCCCTTCTCAATGGAGTCAGCCTTAGCGGTCTCGAGATAGCTTTGCGGACTAATAAGCGACTAATCATTACAGCAGATAGTGAGCTACAAAAAACTAACATCTTGGGAAGCCGTAGCATTAACTTGAAGCATGAAGCTTTTTTTTGAGCCTGACTCCAACGCTTTTTCTTGCGTAGATTAATACACGTGATTAGTTTAAAAACCTTCATGCAAATTATATAATACTATTGTTTAAATATTTCAATTTACAAAAGTAGATGGATTTTTAACTACTTGCTGCAGTGGAAATAGTTTTTGAAGTATAGTTCATGATTTCCTTAAGTTTGCCATCCACGGTATCTACGATTTTGACCTTTTTGCTGTCCGTAGCGTTTTTCCGAAGTGCAGTACCAAAAACTTTGACTGCAAGTTGATTTTTCCAGTTTATAGCATCCTCCATGGCATTAAAATGTCTGTGGTTGAGAAGATCAACCAAAATCTCAGTCTGTTTATCCAGTTTACTCTCGATGACGTTCTTCAAGCGTTTCTTTTCGGCACGAGCTAATGTTTTTCCACCAGGCCTTTCACCTGTACTCGCTTCTCTCTTGGCCAATAACTCATCCCTACGATCTTCTAACTCTTTGATCATATTAAGAATCTTTCTTGTTTTGGAGGAGTCGTCTAGTTCCATGATTTTTTCTGCAATCTTTTCCAATTCTTCTTCATCTTTTTCTACATCCTTCTCAGTTGCATTGTCAGCAGAGTCGACCCCCTCTCGTCTATTGACGGCAAAAGCTAACTCTCCTTCTTCAAATTCGTACTCTTGCAAACCTCTCAACAATTGCTCCTCCTCGTCATCAAAAGTGAACAAATGTAAGGCCTTGTCACGTACAGCATATACACTTTCCAAAGTGTCCTCAATTAACTTGAACTGTTTCAAAAGATCATGCTCTCTGCGACCCCAGTTGTCAAACCAGTCAAGTAGCCTCCTCACATCTTCGACTCTATCAACCGAATACCATTGTTCATCTGAAAGTAATAGGCAATCTGGAGTCTCATCGATGATTTTCTTCTGTATTGGTGTCAGTTCGATCAAAGAATTCACTATACCATCTGAATCACAAAGCTCCGTCACATTTTCCCCTTCCAAATACTTGTAAGCACCATCTGGAGTTCTGTATATGTGGAACACTTGCCGTGTAGCATATGCTTTTCCCATTTTTTGACTTAGCTTTTTCCACTCGGTCAATTCAGCATTAGAAATTTGTAAAAAAAACTCGGCGGCTGCAGCAGCCGGGCCCTGTATCCATAATCTACCAGAATGATATCTTAAATCTTCCATTTCGTCACCGATAATTATAGGTATACCGCTCAGATCCATCCAGTAATACCTGTTGCCGTATCTGTCTAACCCAAGGGTTCTCAATCTTTGTAAATCGTTTTCCATTAACTTTTTATCTAAGAAATGCTTATCCTTTTGTATTTGCTCCACTTTAGTCGTTTGAAGAGCAATTCTCTGACTGTAGTTTTCAATTGCAGATTCATCCCTTGTTCCGGCCTGCTCTAAAACGTGCAAATCAACATGCAGCATGTTGAGGTAAGAAGTTTCTGCTTTTAGATCCTTTGCAAATCTAAACCTCTCGCTACGTATTTGCCCGCAAAGATCCATTGACGACTCCACCGCAGCTTTAATGTCTGGCGAGAAATTAGAAATTAGATCCACCAAGATCCAGATACAGTTGAGCTTTTCTTCAAAAGTCAATTTAAAACAAAAGTTTCTCCAAAGTTGCCTTGGAAGCTGAGTGGCAGAAATGTCCGAGGGTACCAATTTTTGGACCAGTTCACGAATAATGTCGGTATATAGTGAGATGTGCATACAATCTTGGAAAATCCCCAAGAGTATCAACATCCAGTAATGGTTGTTGAACTGCCTCTTGGACAATCGCTCTGCCCAACTAATGTTACGATAATTCAAGCATTTCTCCAGAATTTCGTTTATGTCATCGAACTCACTGTCTACATTTTCTTCGTCGCTGCCATCTTCGTCTGTCTTTGATTTGAACTTTCCCTCGCGATCAAAAGTCTCAACTTCTTTACTGTCTAGCCACTCTTCCACGACTAATGAGACCCAGTCACCATCTTCGTTGATGAACAGACGAAGCAATGCACTGATGCATTCGATAAGCAATCCAGTTCCATTATGATTGACGTTGTCGACTACTTCGTCCGAAGCTGCTTCATCCTTTACAATGTGATAGCGGACATTATCCGTGTTTCTCTGCCTTATGTACTGACGGATTCCTGGATTCCTTTGCCAATCACTCTCCGGCTCAGTAAAAGATGATTCTTCGCCATGTTTCAGCAATTCCGCATACACTATTTCTCCCTTGAGTTCACGAGGGTCCGTACATTTCAAGGAAAAAATGAATTGGTCCAAGTTAAAATAGGATAGGTACAGTTTGGGGGCAAATGTAGTTAGGAACTGGAACACTTGAAGAAGTTTTTGAGTCTCACGGAATGGCTTGAAAGGTAGACGATTGTTGACAGGTACACTTTCTAAAAGATTTGTGTAATGAAACAAATTTTCGAAAACGTGAGGAGAACCTTGGTAGGGAAGGACGGAGTCTTCCACAATACTAGTAATTGTACCTGGGACATTTTCCTGCGCTGAAGAATCCTCTTTGTCGTCTTCTGCTGTTTTCTTTCTTTTCGAGTTCGACTGCCGATTTTCTTCTTCGCTTTTAATTCCTTGCACGTCGTCAATCTTTTTGCGTTCACTCTCTTCCCTTTGTTGATTGTCGGGCTCCTCTTCCCACTTCTTGCGTTTACCTTTTGAATTTTCCTGCTTGAGCACTGGTTCGTCATCCTTGTATTTCAACATCTCAGGAGGCCACTCCATGTTCAAACCATACATGGGCAGATACTCTTCTTTGACGGCCCAGGGGGCCCCCATTTTGGATGAGGCTCTCCTGAGAGTAATTTTACAGAAGCATTTGATCAAATGTTTGGTGAAAGTGGTCCGATCCCTATAAAGTTGCGACTGGTCTGCGATCAATGATTTGCTGCCATGGGGCTCTTCTATCAGCATGTACTTGGAGTGTGCAGGCATGATGACTTCATCGGTGTCAGGGTCCTTCGTAGCATTGAACTGAGCCTTTTCCTTTATGACGTATGGTCTTTGGTACTGTGGATGCGTAAGTTCCCCATTTTCTTTACTACTACCAATTCCATCCTCTGGTTGTGGAGACGGCTGGTGGGAGGACGCTGCAGAGAGCTCCTTGTTGTTCTTTCGCAAATACACAACCTCCCCGGGAAAGAAATCATTCTTGAATCTGGCATAAACTTTCTCCACCAAGGCGTCTAGCCTCTTGACACCGTTGAAATGCAGGAATCTAGCTACTGGCTCCCTCAACTTCAACGGAAACCTATCCTCTACGTATCGGAACTCGTTTTCTTCGCTATCAAGAGCTTCAAAGAATGTTAAACAGGAAGTTCCGGTAATCTCACAAGTGAAGTGGTGACGGGTGTAGAAATCCAACCTTTCCAGGTACTCTTCATAAGTGATGAACCATTCGCCAGTTTCATCTATGTGCCAAACGTAAATGCTCAAGTCAGTCGGTAACGGTCTCGGATCGGGCAGCACTATAGGTTTCCTTTTGTACAAAACCATAGTAACGGTGTTGTTAGACGTTGATATAATGGCAAAGCGATCAACTTTAAGGCTTCAAATTGAAATTTATCCTTACTGCTATCACGTTTAAACCCATCCGAGATTGAGTGTTTAAGGAAGGAGAAATCAACAAAAGAAATAGAGATTGAAAAGGAGAAGAAAGTTTATACCATTTTTTTCGGTCTTTCATTTATTTATTTTTTTGGTTTATTATGGGAAAGTCATCATATCAGAAATATTGAAAAATAATGGAATAAAAAAAAATTAAAAATGGCAAGAGATCAAGCTATTGCGGACTTGTACACGCCGTACATTCGTCGTTTTGAAAGTGAAAGCTGCAGGCAGTTCTCTATATTTTTTTTTTTTGATTTTTGGCAGATATGGCAGATTTGTTGCGTAGCCATGCACCAAAAGTTCGAATATGAAGTTTCGAATATATAAATTTTTGTTGATCTTCCCTTTGACACGCTTTTTTTAATATGCGAGGTTATTGATCAAAAGTCAAAAGTAATCAGCTAATCCTCTTCTTTGCAAATGTCGTTTTCAACTTCTCACAAAATATTGGAGCGCAACATGCAGATGCTTAAGGCTTCAAATAAATTTACAGAGTTATCAAAATCCATACAAAAGACTCCAACTATCCCCTATATTAAACAACATGGACGTATTTTCAGGGCTTATAAATTATTTTTTAGGGCTTACTGAATTTTCAGCATGAAAAATTTTTCTCATCTCATCTCATCTCATCTCATCTCAACTCATCGCATTTCCAGCATATTAACAACACAACAGTGTTAACCCGATTCACAACTTTCCAAGACTTACTGGCCCAATCTTTCGACGATGGAACAATCCAATAAGGAGCATCGTCAAAGAAAGGAGAAAAACACGGCCAAAAAGAAGTTGCATACGCAGGGACACAATGCCAAGGCGTTTGCAGTTTCCGCCCCTGGCAAAATGGCCAGGAACATGCAACGGTCTAGTGATGTCAATGAGCGTAGATTGCATGTCCCCATGGTGGACCGTACCCCAGAGGAGGACCCTCCGCCGGTGATAGTAGCCGTGGTGGGTCCTCCCGGTACTGGTAAGACAGTTTTGATCAGATCCCTCGTCAGGAGGCTCACTAAGACCACTCTAACTGAGCTGAACGGCCCCATCACAGTTGTTTCCGGTAAACGTAGGCGATTGACTTTCATTGAGTGCCCCGCCGATGATTTGAATGCTATGATGGATGTGGCCAAGATTGCCGATTTGGTGCTTTTATTGATTGATGGAAACTTTGGGTTTGAGATGGAGACCATGGAATTTTTGAATATTGCTCAGCAGCACGGTATGCCTCGTGTGTTGGGTGTGGTTACTCATTTGGACCTTTTCAAATCGCAGTCTACATTGAGGACCTCCAAAAAAAGGTTGAAGCATAGATTCTGGACAGAGGTTTACCAAGGTGCCAAACTTTTTTACTTGTCGGGTGTGATAAACGGTAGGTACCCAGACCGTGAGATTTTGAATCTGTCCAGGTTCATATCCGTGATGAAATTCAGGCCCTTGAAATGGAGAAACGAGCATCCTTATATGCTGGCGGATCGTATTACGGATTTGACCCACCCGGAACTGATAAATGCACAAGGTGTACAAGTGGACCGAAAAGTGGCATTGTATGGTTATCTGCATGGAACCGCGTTGCCTGCCGTCTCGGGTACCAAAGTTCACATTGCAGGAGTGGGTGACATGGCTGTGGCACAAGTTGAGAAGCTGCCAGATCCATGTCCCACGCCATATTTCCAACAGAAACTGGACGAGTACGAGAGAGAAAAACTCAAGAGCGAAGGCAAGGTTACTGGGACCACCACTAGGAGACGTAAGAGGTTGGATGACAAGGACAAGTTGATTTATGCGCCCATGTCTGATGTGGGTGGTGTTCTGCTGGACAAAGACGCTGTTTACATAGATGTAGGCAAAAGGAATGAGGGTCCAAGTTTCGTTCCAGGTCAAGAAAAAGGTGAAGGCGAAAGGCTTGTCACGAGTTTACAGTCTGCAGACAAAACCTATGCGGAGAAATTTGACGGCGTTGGTTTGCAACTATTCTCTAATGGTACAGAATTGCATGTAGGTGAGGATGGATCCGATAAGGAATCGGAAGAAGAGGAGGAAAAAATCGACGATCGTGGTCGGTCGTCTCTCAGACATGCGAGAACACACGGGAAATCTGTCCAGGAGGAGGATATTGAAGTGGACAGGTTGCCTAGTGACGATGATGATGGTGAGATGGAGGATGAATTCGCAGATGAAAATATGAGAACCTCCAAGTTGGAGGAAATTGACTTTGATCGCGATATGGACGGTGTGGGCAGCAATGAAAAATTGGCTCTGAACTCAGATTCGGATTTTGTATTGAGTGGTCCTGAAGATCAAAACTGGGAAGTATCCACTGCTAGCAAGCTAAACGGCAGTATTAACCGCCGCAGGAAGTGGGATATCAATAAGCTGATTTACATGGACAATGTTTCGCCAAGCGATTGTTTGAAAAGGTGGAGGAATGAGGATGCTGGTGAAGATGAGCAAGAAAGCGATATCGAGCAAGATGACGAAGGTGAAAATTTTTTCAAGAAAAAGGACTACTCTAGCCCAACAATGCATGATTATGAGGGCGATTTGGAGGTATTTTCGCCATATTTCGACAAGATTGAGAAATCGATGCTAAAATGGTCTTCTCTGGACACTATAAGAAATAGGTTCATCGGAGCCCCCAACTTAAACGAGGATGGCGACGCGGCCGAAGAAGGTGAAGGCAAGGACGATGAGGAGGCCTATGGTGACTTTGAGGACTTGGAGGGTGGAGAGGAAGGGGACCAGAATAGTTTTGAAAAAGACGGCTCGGAAGATGATATATCTGCTGTTGAAGATGATCCTGAACAAAGTGATGATTCCTTTGCCAATTTTGAAGAGGAAGAGAAAAAAGCCGAAGAGCAAGGCAAAGATTTGACTGTTGACCAAGAACGCCAGCAAAACCAGGCTAAGAAGGAAAAACTACGTTTGCAATTTGAGATGGAAGAAGGTGAAAATTTTAAGGAAGATGACCCTGAAAATGAGTACGATACCTGGTACGAGCTTCAAAAAGCCAAAATGGCCAAACAATTGGAGATCAACAACGCAGAACTGGAAAGCATGCCCCACGAACTGCGTCAAACATTTGAAGGTTACAAAGCAGGCTCCTACGTTCGCATTGTTTTTGAAAATGTTCCCATGGAATTTGTAGAGAACTTTGATTCTAAGACACCAATTATTATGGGTGGTCTACTGCCCACTGAATTGAAATTTGGTATTATCAACGCCAGATTAAGAAGGCACCGTTGGCATAAAAAGATCCTTAAGACTAATGATCCCCTGGTGCTATCTTTGGGATGGAGAAGATTCCAAACTTTGCCCATTTACACAACCACTGACTCGAGGACTAGAAACAGAATGTTGAAATATACGCCGGAGCACACGTACTGTTTCGCCAGTTTTTATGGGCCTTTATGTTCCCCAAACACGCCCTTCTGTGGCGTGCAAGTAGTGGCGAATAGTGATACCGGCGGGGGGTTCAGGATTGCCGCCACTGGTGTTGTGGAAGAAATTGACGCCAATGTGGAAATCGTCAAAAAATTAAAACTAGTCGGGTTCCCCAGCAAAGTGTTTAAGAACACTGCATTCATTAAGGGCATGTTTTCCAGTGCCATGGAAGTCGCTAGGTTCGAAGGTGCTCAGATTAAGACTGTTTCCGGAATTCGTGGCGAGATTAAAAGGGCTTTATCCAAACCAGAGGGGTATTTCAGAGCTACTTTTGAAGATAAGATTTTGATGAGTGACATTATCATTTTGAGATCGTGGTACCCAGTTCATGTCAAGCGATTTTATAATCCAGTGACATCTCTTTTGCTGAAATCGAAGAACGAATGGAAGGGGATGAGACTTACTGGTCAAATTAGGGCTGCAAAGGGAGTAGAGACACCTTTGAATCCTGACAGCGGTTACAAGAAGATTGAACGCGTGGAGAGACGTTTCAATGGGTTGAAAGTTCCTAAAGCCATTCAGAAGGACTTACCTTTCAAATCTCAGGTTCACCAAATGAAACCACAAAAGAAGAAAACTTATTTGGCCAAGAGAGCTGTGGTACTTGGTGGTGAAGAGAAGAAAGCACGTACTTTGATGCAACAGGTCCACACATTGTCCAACAGCAAGCAAGAGAAGAGGAAGGCCAAAAAACAGGAAGAACGTAAAGAGAGATTGAAAAAGTTGGCTAGAGCAGAAGAAGAGAATTCTCAAAAGGAAAAGAAGAAGAAGAAAGAGTATTTCGCAACTCAGGGCAAGAAGAGGCCTAGTGAAGAAGCCGGTGGCGCCTCTAAGAGGAGGAAATAATAATAATGTATCTATCTATTTTCATTATCTATGCAGAATTTAAAAAAATGAAACCGCATACATATGTATATATATATACACGCTCAGATGTACTGGGAAAGCCACTGGAAGGCGTCAGCATACCCGTCCCTCATAACTACGGAGCACATGAAAACTTCCACTGGTCTTTGACCCTCAATTCTTGCATCACCAGTAGTGCTCATCAAGCCCAAGGCTGAACGCAGCTCAGCCTCAGAGACTGCATTGGCGGAATCGATCTTGTTACCCAAGATGACAAAGGGAACATTTTTCAGTTCTGCAATGTTGAAAAGGGCATCCAATTCTACGCGAGCCTCATTGAATCTCTCTGGATCAGCAGCGTCCACCAAGAACACGATACCGTTCACTTCAGGGAAATAGTCTTTCCACAAACGACGCGCTTGGACGTGGCCACCCAGGTCAAAAGTTGTGAACTTGATGTTACCGATAGCCAACTCTTCAGAAGTGGGATGCCATGTAGGTTGCAAAGTAGCCAGTCTGTCGTTCTTTAGCATGTGCAACAGTGTCGTCTTACCAGCATTGTCTAAGCCCAAAAATAACAGTTTACCGTGTTTATTCCATAGCCCCAAAGAAGCCAAAACGTCTCTAACTATTCAATAAAGCACGCCTGTTAGTAACCAGTCAAAGTCCGAATCTTTGCATCTTCACAGCTAATACATACACCACCCAAACAAGTCCCAAGCCATTTTTACTGTTACTCACTAAATCAATGTATCTGCAAAAAGCTTCGACTAACCAATCTCCACCTATAGTCTTTGCTGTGAGTTCGATCTCCTGCCTTCAAATGAACACGAAAGTCGATTATAATTTACTTTTCTGTTGATCAAAGCCGCAAGGCTTCTTTTTGAAAAAATCAAAATATATTATATGAGGGTAACTATTTCTAAGTGTCTCAATTGACACTTAAGATGACTTGTATTTAAGAGTGGTGGCCTTTTGATGCCCTAAGTTCATCTCTTATCTGCGGTGAGGCTGCCAATTTTTCTGCAGTTATCATGAAACTGTCGTTTTTCAAGCACGTCACCAGGGACATCTCCAGCCTGCTGAGGAGTCTCTTTGAGATACCGCACACTTTGCAAAAGTATATGTGAGAATGCACGTAATCCTCTGTTATTTTAGTGGCCACACGAACGCAGGCAATGACCAAGCGATGAATTTGGCTTTCTTGTAATCGGTGCTTTAAACAGGGAGACCCCTCGGGTTCCCTTCTTGTGAGACATAAGACTTGGAACAAGAAGGAGGCCGCCAGGTAGACCATTGGACTAAACATGCATTTGGAATGGATGCGATAGATGAAATCCTGATAACACAGAGTAGGAGGGCTCTTCATGACGAACTGACTGTAGTCCAAAGTGTCGTCGAGGGAGTCGTCATCGACTCCCCCGCAGCTTTGGCATTGTGACATATGTAGGATGCATTCAATGGTCTCTTGGAAAACTTTAATTGCCTCATCTGGGCACATCTCTTCTGAGAGGGCCTGTACTAGATCGTCTCGTCCCATGATAAGTGACCCCTTATTGTAGGACAGATCAGTATCTTTAGTGGGCCTCTCCCCGGATTTAACGGCACTGATATGTTCAATTATTTGTTCCAGAGACGGTACTCCCGCATCCTTGGAATGTGTGAGGGGTATCTGCTCGCCGCCATGATCCTCTGTTTTCCCAAGACCGCCGTCCTGTTCGAGATTTACCTCTTGTGATGTTGCAGAGGTTCGCGACACAGAAACGTCGCTCAGGTTGCTGCAAAGCTCACTGATCGTCGGCCCTCCACTTTTCGGCTCGTCCAAATCATCTTCACTCAGCTCAAAATTCGAAAAGGACCCCGATGGGGTGGTGGCCACGGTAGCCTCGTTGCTGAGTGACTTAAGGGAATGGCCGCCTTCTAGCAGTTCCGATCTGAACATATCAATCTTTTCCAAGTTCCTTGCCATATACTCATTGACCTGGTTAGCGTAGTGAAGGAGATCCTCCACATTTCTCTTGCCTTTCAAAGAATCTGATCGGCTCCTACTCATATAATGTGTAACGTCGTTATGCCCAGGTATACTTTCACAACTAGCGTCACTGGGATCAAATCTAACTTTCTTGTCAATGCTCATCAATGATCCACAGTCATCTGTCAAAGCAGAGAAATTGTTGCTGCGGGTGTTGCTGGCTTTTAGCGGTAGCTCAAACGTATCGTCGTCATCCATATCATTGACCGTAAACCTATCGTCGTCGTCATCTTCCAAATCACTGAATTCTGAGACGCTTCCAGATACTAAACCTCCACGATCCATTTTCATCAGTCCCATCTCCATTGCTTCCTCAAATAATGGAGTCTCTATGATTCTTATATTGTATACGTTCAATGACTTACCTTAGTTTGATTTCTTTGTTTTCTCAATAACAAAACGAAAAAAAGAATAATAATGAAGTAATGATAAAACCGTAATCCAAGACTTATTACGCTAAAGACTAAGTTATCGATGGGGCGGAGCAAGGAATTAGCGGATTGGCCCTAATTCATAATAGTTTGCGAATTTCTGTTCTGTTTTCCGGCTAAATTTGCGGCTATCCCTTCAAGGTGACGTACTCATTGCTCTTGATATTTTTAAATTGAAGTGGACAGTATCTTTGCACCCGAAGTCTTGCTAATTAATACATCTTTTATTTAATTAAAAGTTACGGGAACCGCTTAGTACAATCTGTAAGATGGACCCATGGTGGATTTGATCACCAAGGAGCCAACGTTCTGCCAGTGCTTCTTTAGCAAAGAAACCAAAAAGTTGACAGCCATCAAGATCTGGTTGACCAAGGCATCCTCCTCCATCTCGACGTTGCCGACGGCAACAGCCAGACATAGCACCTTCTTCAGCTGGAACTTAATGGTAGATCTCACATCAGTGACCTTACCGTACAAGTCATCGGTGTGGGAGACTGGGGTTGGGAACTTACCGGCCTTGGACAACTGAGGACCCAAAAGTCTGGGGACCTGTTTGATCAAGACTTCAGAAGCGATGAAGGCAGAGTACTTCTTGGCCAACTTCTTAATCAACTTCTTGTTCTTGTTCAACTTCTTTAGATCCTCGACGGACATAGCATCAACACCACAGGACTTAGCTCTGTCCACGTCGAATGCATCACCAAAGATACAGATCGACAAGTTTGGTCTAGGACACTCTGGTAGCTTCAAGGTACCGGAGAAACGCTTGTCTCTCTGGGGGTCGTAGTTCTTAAGACCGACCTGCAATTCGACGGTTTCCAAGAAGTTTCTCTTCTTGGTCTCACTGGAGTAGGTCAATAGCTCCCTAACGTGGTCTCTGATAAGGGTCGAGTTAAGCTTAGACATGGCGATTAATACCCTTCAAAGTCTTCCAAAGATTTGGTGTTCCGTGAGGCTTGCGACTTCTACAGATATCTAAAGGATTGAGTAAGAATGCAACAACAACTACGAGTTCTGAAAGACTGTAGCTTCAATATTTCATTTTGAAAAGTTTGCCCATCGGAAGGATTGAAAGATTTAGTGTGACTGTTTTGCGTCGTTTGCGTCGGTGGAATTTTTTTGCAACTTTTGAAAAAATTAACTAAAAGTTCATTGCGGTGGTGCGTGGGTGTCCGGTACGACACGAAATAGTGTTATTAAGTTCAGCGAATTACGCTGGTTATATTGTGCAAGGTATAATAATGTCTCTGTTTAGGTGGCTCTTAAATGTTTCATTTTTTTATGAGAGAGCGATGAGTTTTCTTGGCAATAGTGACGCGTGACTAGTTTCGATGTAGGTTCCCCATTTATGTAGTAGATTCATCAATCGAAAATTGGTTTTTGTCAAATTGTTTCTTGTTATTTAGAGGTCATTTGCACTTGTACTTTTGTCAAAACTATTTTCCTTAAAATTAAACAGATGACAGCACAGTTGGATTCTAATTTTACATGTCACACAACGAAAATTCGATTTCAGTCCCCATGAAAATGGGCCGTTGAATCTTTGTTTTTGTTTGTGTTTTTTTCCTACAAACATGGAATTCTAGACACCTCAGAGCGGTTTTCAATTTATCTTTATTTATTATCAACTCTTTATTATGTTTGTTTGTTATAGTCATAGTGGACCATGTGACGGGGAAAAATTCAAGCTCATCGCTTCCAAGCATGACATAAAGTTTAATAACAAACTCCAAATACTCATCGCAGTCGGCTGTTTAAGCATCCGATGATGCTATATGCTCAAAGGTTCCAGGTGGGTGCAGGCGCTTCGAAGTTTGCACGGTCTTGGTATTTCGTGAGGTTTAACTCTCGAGGCAGATGGCTTGATAGGCAATCCAATGATTATTATACAAAGGAGGCTAAAGAACAAAACTTAAGATCTAGAGCTGCCTTTAAACTAATGGAAATTGACGATAAGTTTCATTTTTTTCACAAGGATAGGCCTCAGCGGGTATTGGATTTGGGTTTTGCCCCCGGTGCATGGTCTCAAGTGGCCCGACAACGTCTAGGACCCAATGGCATGATTCTTGGCGTGGATATCTTGCCTTGCGATCCTCCTCATGGTGTTCATTCGATCCAAGCCAATATTTTGTCAACGAAAACCCACCAATTAATCAGACTATATTTCTCAAGGCATTTCCAGTTGTACAAACTCGACGAGCTTCACAGACACCATGGATACTTCCAAGACGACCTAGAGGTGGAATTGAACAATATCAGGGATACGGATACCTATCGTGAAATTTTTGATCCCAGTTTAGGGACGAGTAAGGTGGACAAGTGTCCAGTGGACGTTGTCATCAGTGATATGTATGAATGCTGGCCCCAAACAACGGGATTCTGGAACAATCTTACTAATTCTCCCTACTACAGGATGGCAAACACTACAGGTTTAGCAGTGAGAGACCATTACCAATCCATCGACCTCGGCGACGCAGCTTTGGTGACGGCAATCGATCTGTTGAAACCGAAGGGCAGCTTCGTCTGTAAGCTCTACACGGGCAAAGAAGACAAACTCTTTGAAAAACGACTCCGAAAGGTGTTTCAACGTGTGAGTAGATTCAAGCCCGATGCATCCAGAAATGAGTCGAAGGAACTTTATTTTATTGGGCTCACTAAAAAGGACAATATAGACAAGTTGGCTGTTTTCACGAATTAGAAGCGATTGAATGATTATAGGTTCTTTTTCTCTTTTTCTTTGGTGGGAAATATAAACGTACACGATTAACATATGTATAAAGAATGTTTGGACGACACACCTTTCACTCTGCTTTGAAGTCCTCTCCACTCTCTGATGACTCTTGTGCTGGAGCTTCTGGCCTGTCTTGTTCCCCGGATGCCTCGGGCGTTTCAGATTGTGCGGCAGCCTCTGGTGACCTGGTTGCTTCCTGTGCTGCCTGCTCAGTGGGCTCATCCGACTCCGTTTGCTTCGTCGTTTCTTCATTGACCGAGGGAGTAGAATCTATATCAATCAAAAGAGGTGCTTTTGATGTGCTGTTTTCCTTGTCACTAAAACAAATTCTATCAGCAATTGTATTCTTACCGTCAGCTTTCAAACTGTCCTTCCATTTTGTAACAATGGAATTTATATTATCGCTCTCAAAACCATATGTGACTGCCAAGAGGGCTGCCTCGGGGTATTTCTCCAGTTTTATCAAGAGTTCCTTGGCGCCTTCGATGTCGCCCGCTATGAAATATGCTTTGAACGATAAGTTGTATTTGCCCACGGATTCAGCATCCTTTGCTAGAGAGATCAAACCTTCCCTGTTGTTAAAAGAGGAATGCAACAAAAATAGGGATTCCAAATCATGGGCCTTGGTATAAGCCTCGGTAGCCAATTTGAAGTTGTATCTTTTTAAACTTGCATCACCTAGTGATCTCCACCTTAGCTCACTCTCTTCACCGCTGAGAATTTCATATGCTAACGTTAGTTGCCCCACTTTCAAAGCCAAATCGAATTTCTGGTCCTTCTCAGGGGAGGTTTGCAATGCTTCTTCGTAGTATTCTTGACCTTCCAAAAAGCTGGCTATTTTGCCTAAAGTATCTCTGCTTTGCACGTTAGGTAGAATATTTTCCATGGCTTCTCCCAGTTCGCCTCTTAAAGTCAAAGTTTGGAATTCCAATAATTCCAGAGATATTTCATAACCATATATATGGATCTCCCTGTCTGCCAAATAAACCTTGTTATCACGAGCCAAATAGCCCAGCATGTACATCTCTCTGGATAAATGTGCCAAATTGTAGGTCTTCCCACCAACAAAGTAGTTTAATCTGTTTGTAGACGTGGTGCAGATGAAGACATCACCAACCCACTTACCAGAAGTTATTGATTCATTTAGTTCGTGCAAAACTTCAAAGGTGTCATCAACACCATTTTCTTCATCCATTTCACCTTTAGTAACAGCCTCCTCGTAGATGTCTTTGTTGAAAACCAACGAGTACGCACCTGCTTCATCACCGCGATTTTCTTCACTGTTAATGATCATGACCAGTTCGCCGCTGTCAGACCAGATAACATCGTGGGCGTTGATGTCAATCCTTCTCACCAAAGAGCCATTTTCCCAGTCGAAGAAATATACAAACCCATCGGCTTTGGCACCAAGTAGACCACCACCAAACAGCTTCTCCACGCCGTAACTCAATGGAATCGACCAAGAAGTCACATCCTTAAAATTTTTGTAGTATTTTACTTGGCCAGTCTCATCCACAATTGCATAGCTGTTCGAATCCGGCCCCCAGACGAAACCGTGGCATTTACCAAAGGATCTGTTTCTCCAAGCCAAAGCGGTGTAAATCACGTATTCACCGTCGCCAACTACGGCAACAAACCTACCGTTGGGGGAGTGAACCAGACTTTGAGGGAAGACATCTACCGAGCCCAGTTCTTTGTTTTGTAAAAACAGTGGTTCACTTTCCTCAGCGTCCTCATTACCCCTGATAACCGCAGTAAAGATGTCAGAAGGAGATGCATTTTTACCGCCAGCCCATACAAGTTTCCCAACCGGATCTAAAGATAACGTGGGCACATCCTTGCCTAAGGCAAGCACCGTGAAACCATTGTCAAAACCGGAAGCAATGTAGTTCTTTTTACCGGTAGGATGAGTAGCCAAACACCAACTCCTCTCTAGCCCCAAATTGATGGTTTTTTCCAACTTGTAAGTAGAAGAGTTCCAAATTTTTAAAGTACCATCTTCAGAACCTGAGATGATAACTGGTAAGGTCGGATGAAAAACGGCAAAGGAAACATTTGACATATGTCCCTCTAAGGTGGCCACGCACGATTTCGTTTGATAGTCCCAAATTTTGACAGTTAGATCATCAGAAGAAGTGATCATATATGGCTTGTCAGGTAGGGGATAGTAATCCACAAAATTCACACCTCTTTCTTGACCAGTGGTTAATGTGAAGTTTGGAGTAGGCTGACCCAAGGACCAGACCTTAACTGTCGAATCCAAACAACCGGAGGCAAAAGTACTTGGATCCTTAGGATTGAAAGCCACACACATCACGAAATGTTCATGGCCCTCGAACGTTTGTTCCAAGGCCCAGCTCTTGTCCCAGTTCCATAGTTTTACCGTCAGATCATCACTACCTGACAATAAGTAAGGCTTGGTTGGATGTACAGCAATAGAGCGGATGTAATCCGGATGAGCTTCGAAATCAACAACTTTTTCACCAGTGTTATAATTGAACACTCTGATTCTGTAATCATCACACCCAACAACGACCCAATTCTTCCTGGCAATGAACTTTCCGCTTCTGATGGGGGAATCAGTGGCCTGTATAGACCTTACCTCAGTTTGCGTCTCATAATTCCAAATTTCTACACGACCAGAGTAAAGTGTTGTCAAAACCCATGGTTCAGTCGGGTGGAAATCAATCCCTTTAACTCTATCGGACCTATTACTGAAAGTTTTCTAAGCAAAAAACATGAGTTAGTAACACTTCTTAGACAATACCTCGGGAGATCCTTCCGCTCTTAATCAAATCTTGACAACGCGTCCATTTGCCAAGTTTTAATTGAGCTCGGTATGCGGCTCCCTAGGCCCGTGAAATACCATTGCAGTACTCCCACACATACTTTTATATCCAATTTCATTTTTACCACAGAATTGACGGGATATCCTGGAACGTTCCCTTCAATTAAGCTGCTCCTGTAGTTAAATAACACATCTAACTGAGAAGTTGTCCTTTCAGTTCGGTGAACTTGGCTTACATGTCGCTTTTTACGCTTATCATAAAACACGAAATTTCGGCGTCAGTGTCATAAAATTGTGTCAATAAATAAATAGATAAAAATCATTAAATTTCACTTTAGATCGCAGGCGTTTTCTTTCAAGGTTATCCTCACTGTGAATAAAGTATGCTGCTTCAAAATTCCCGATATGTTCTGATGTGGTTATTGGTGTCCATGCCGCTGTTTCAGGCGTCACCAGTGACCAAAAATACGTTACAAAAAGCACTCGAGACCCAGGACAAAGTGTGTTCCATGAAGTATGCCGAAAATGAGGGTAGTTACAAAAAGATGTTTGAGACTTTAAGTGGTCTTAGTGTACCTGAATATATGAAAGAATATGATAAAAAACCTTTTACTGGTTTCAAACTACTGAGAACGTATAATCTGAAATTCTTTAACTTGGCATTGACAAGCTCTATTGATTTTGTATTTTGTCGAGAGGGAAAAATACAGTGGAGTATCAAGCAGCCCCTGCAAGAGGATGTAGATTGGTCAAACCCCATTTGTGTTCATGCATCAGATGTCATTTCGGAATTGCAAGTTTCCGAGGAGAGCGACCGTAAGAACAGTACTGGCGGCAAGACTAAAAAGAACTCTCGCGAAAAGGCTCGGGATGATTTGTCTAATTTCCACTGCTTTAAATTAGCTAGAAGAAAAAAATACACTAACCGTAAGGTATCACTTTTCTTCCCTGAGACCTGGGTTGGCGGCATGTTTTACTGTGACTTAACAGATGGTATGAAAAGTGCAGCCCTAGACGGCATGCATGGTAATTTGGCCTTTAAAAAGGGTAGAGGTCAGGATATATGTACACAAAAAAATTCAATACCGCTCGTTCCTATGCAATCCGACGATTACAGCAGGAACTGGCTTGAGTTTGCGGTCCTGAAACAAAGCAAGTTGCCCATCAAGACATTTAGCCCACAGATCACCAAGTTTGTTCCCTACATTCATACACCAAATGATGCCTTTTCCAGGCTCAGTTTTGAAAACGGCAATGTCTCAATTGCATCTGGTGGTTCTATAAATTGGCGCAAACCGATTAGAGAACAGGCGCTGGGTGTTTTCCAAAGAAACAAAGCTTACAGTTATGGCAAGGAGCCTTGGTATACAGAGATTGAAGTGGATGAAAATTACAAAATTACCCCTGAGGATTTGTCTCTTTGGGGCAGTTTAGTAGATCGGACCATGGCAAAATTGAATAGTGTAGCTGGTAAACAGCCAAGGTCGTTCTTTTCGTCCTCGCCTCTAGACGCCCATGACACAGGTACCCCCAAGCGTCTATTGAGAAAACTCTTGAAAAAAGTGGAAGCTAAGATATGGAGCGGATTAGAGCTACATGATAAAATTATATCTATTGTGGGTGAAGATTCTAAAAGTTTAGAAAACCTAGAAACGGAATGGAAGAACTTGCAAATGAATCGGGAAAAATTCGACTATTTGGTATGAAACATCGCCGAATTGAAATGAATGAGTCAGCTCAACTCAATTTTATTTGTAATCTTTACAACTTGTGGTAACTTTCGTAAGGAATTAGTGGGTTAATAGGGAAGTCAAAATCTATATTTTTTAGAGACCTTTTTCTATTCCTGATAGCATCCTTTTAGAACTCGTAAAAACCGCCCCATTATTGGGTGAATTACCAACAAATATCAGCATTCAATAGCCCTGCTCTGGGAATTTCATTCCCGGCTACTCCAAACGTCATCGCTAATGTACAAAAAATTTTCCGTAATTGATAGATATGTGTCTCCCCTTTTGTTTTCATTAATTATATCTTGGCCCAAAGATGTCAGTTCCCTCCGCCGCAGGGTGATTGTGATTTATTGTATCCATGCTCATGTTTCTACTTGCCATCTCGAATTCGTTGACAGACGGATGGTCGGTTGCTTCCTGTACGGGGAGGAAGTTAAACCCTTCCCCCACGTCGTCGTAGGAATCCATCAGTCGGTTACGCGAATCCGATTCTTTTCTCACGTGATTTACGCCGGGATATCTTTTTGGTGGAGAATTAGAAGCCGGAGAACTACTCTGAGGCGTCAAAGACGTTATTTCGTCATTAGGAAAATCCTTTGGTTGGTTACTTTTCCTGTTTTTAGTTCCCAACGACAGCTTACGCCATATCTTATCCTTTAAAGAAGGTTTCTTTGCACTTGCATTGCTACTCCTTCTTTCTTTCTGTGCTACGTCATCCAGTTTTTCGTCTTCCAAGGCAAAGACATTGACGTCGTCCGATTGGTTCTTGTCGCTCAATTGGCTCTTGTCGCTCAATTGGCTTTTATCGCTCAATTGGCTCTCCCAGTTTTCGCTGTGATCCTTGGCCACATCTCCCAATGCCATCAATTCTTCTGCGACGGAAGCATTGATGCCATTAGCGTCCATCAAAGAATGCCTCTGGAAGGATCTTCTGTCATCCCCAGCGGGTTTGAACCTCACATCTGGGTTCTTGGTGAATAAGATCATGACGGCAAACGCCAAGATCATCATAAGCAAAATGAACGAGAACGCCGCATTCAAGATAAAGAAAATCCAACCCATGATGGCAGAGACTTTGTAGCTCTGGTTGAAAAGGTCCGAGAAGAAAAGAAACAGGAACGAGTTGATTAAGGTCACGGTGCTGATGAATATGTTCATGATGTTTGTGGGGCGATCCAAATAAGGTTGGTAGTAAATGATAGCCACGAAATATATCAAGTCAAAGATGAAGATCATGAGTGCCTGCGTCTGACCTGAACTTTGCGCAAAACCGATTATCACAGCTTTGATAAAGATGTAAGACAAAATAACCAAATTCCACCAGTAGTGTGTGGCGTTGAACATTGTGTAGAAGAAGCCATATTTGTGCAGGACACGTTCGTCACCGTAAAGCAGCGCTGCCGGGTTGTTGTGGATTATTATAGATCTCTTGGCGAAAAATACGGTCCTGTAAGCAGACCACAGCATGAGCCCCACAGACAACAGGATGAAAAGGCATGCAACGACAATGACGGCTGCGGAGTCCCTCTGGGTAAATTCCCAGAAACTTAAAATTGTCAACTGCGTAAAGCCAATGTATACGTAGCGTAGCAGCGCACCTTTCAGTACCTGTCTCCAGTTTAGTCTGAATTCGACAAACCTAGTGGATTTTACCCACCCGCACCTGATACTCAATTCGAGAGAGTATTTGCAGACCATGATAAACCCGGCAAGCACGTAACCGCACAGCACAAAGAAGGTAAAACCAGTACACACTATCGCAGTATTTTCAATATCCACATCGAAGGCCAACCTCTTAATGCCTCTAAAGATCAAAACGTCGGAATTACCGTAAAGAACATCTTTCGCCCTCTTGTAAAGTTCCCTGGTCCTCAGGTAGTCTAGCGACCTCTGGGTGAGAACAGATATTTGTGTTGAGGTCAAGTAAAGAGAGGGTGTACCACCAGTAGACTGCACATACCATCGGAAGATTCGCTGCATGAAAGTGATACGAATCAACCCCATGGACCATGCCAAGTTCTCTGCCCATGCCTCTGCGATGGGGGGTACCCGGTGCACATGCTCCATGGTGACCACTACCACACTTTGGAAATATAGGAATAACGACATGGTGTTCGCCGATATGTGAGAAGCAGCCGTGGAGTTGCCAAACGTCGAAAGCGACGCAGACAGTAGTAGACCCAACCCAGCAATCACCGCTGAGGCCCACTTCACACCGGTCTGCGACACGGTCTTTCCATTGCCAAAGAAAGCCTGTATGCATGCCAGGTACTCGCTTTCATTATTGTACACCTGGACTCTGGCATAGGCATCGATATCGGGCACATGGTATGCTATACCAGGAATGTAATCGGCATATTTTTGGGACACATATTCCACGGAATCAATCTCCACGTTGCCGGGACGTAGTGGGCAAAACTGCTTCCAATCCATATTACAAAGATCCAATGTTTTGCTGAGCAGCTGGAACCCATAGACATATACTTCCACATATGCATAGATATAGGCGTCAATATCGGTAGACATGGTAAAGCTGTAACGCAAAGACCTGTCTTTAGGGTTGAACGTAACATTGAAAGCATCTGCAGACAACTTGGAGTTGTCCATACAGGTTACCAACGAGGTCGAAAAAAGCTTTCTCTCGGCTGTGACCAAGCATGTCAACCACGACGTGGTTAGCCACCATAGAATCAACAGTCTCATCCTTACAGTCTCTTTTTAATTCTCGTTATTATTTTATTATTATGAACTTGTTCAGCTTTGCTGACCTTTACGACTGTGCGCACTTCTCTTCACTCTTGTAAATTGGTAGGAAAACAGCTCTGTATGGGTAACTAGAAATGTTAATCGTTTCAAAAGTTGTCACTGTTTGTTACTCTTGTTCCTTGTCTGCTTCTTTTCTTCTCCACGTCCTTCGCGCAGACAAGCTTGATCAGGTGCGTGTGTCAATTTGCAGAAGGTCAGAACTGGACAGATGAACCAAAACGCGAGAGTAAATAAACCTCAAACGCGGATTTTTGCATTCCTCATCACCGCATATCAATGGATCCTTCCTTACTTAGCTCATCATCCCTTTCCTGCTAAAAAAAGTGACTGCTTCCAAATCAGCAAATTGCAACACTTTTTTAGCCCGAATTGTCAAAAAAAACGGGCCCCGCCAAACACGACGCGAAGAGACGCGGTTTCTCTGCCTGGCGAGGCCTGCGCGACAACAACAAGTTAACTAAACGGGGCAGGCGAGACCAGCACCAGCCAGATGGGAAAAGAGGCGGTGATAACTGCTATGGCGTTTCTCCTGTTGTGATAACATAGAGGAGGTGCTCACATCTTACTCAAGGACTGGTGCTGCTGCCTCTCTCGGTCTGCTTGTAGTTGGTGGCTGTTCATCCAAGTCCTTCCGATGATGTCAGGCCATACGTAGTTGATCACGTCGTAGATGGTGTCCACGTAGATGACCTGTAAATTCATCTTGGCTTGGATCAGATCCAACTCTGATCTGTCAAGGCCTTCAGCGAAGGGTGCGACGTCATCTGTGATGGCTTCCACGAGTTCTGGTCTGTTGGCCAGCGGGATTAGCACCTTCTTCATTCCGTAGACTCTGGCGCCAAGCAGCTTTTCCTTGAGCCCGCCTATGGGCAGTATCTTGCCTCTGAGTGTGATTTCTCCTGTCATGCAGATTGTGGGGGCCACGCGCCTCTTGAGAGCCATAGAGAGAAACGCCAGTGTTATGGCGGAGCCTGCACTGGGTCCGTCCTTAGAGATGGCCCCTGCGGGGACATGTAGATGGTATTCACTCGAGAGAAACTCTTGTGGCGAAGCTTCGGGGAACAAGCGTTTTCTTAGCAGCGCTTTCACTAGGCTCTTACCGATGTTAATGGACTCTTGTAACACATTTCCCAGATTTCCCGTGGAGAGAATGGAGGGACCATTTTCACTGGTGGTCTCGCCAGTCTTGATCACCTCAAAGACGAGTACACTGCCCGTGCCGTCAGAGTTGTAGGACAATCCGTTTACCACACCTTCCTTTTCCGCCAATTTGATATCTTGTAAAAGTTCTCTGGTTACGGGGTGAGTTGGGAACCCTAGATACTTAAACAAGTCCCTCGTGTGGAGCATTTGCTGCTCAGGTGTTTCTTTTCTTGTAGCATTTTCGTCGTTTTCTACTACGTCCATCACTTTATGTCTGACGATGGCGGCTAACTGCCTCTCCAGGGAGCGAACCCCCGGTTCGCGCGTGTATTCCAGCACCAAGGACTCCCAAGCGTTGCTGCTTAGTTGAAACCCGCAGCTGCATTTATCTAATCCATTCAGACGGATCTGCTTTGGTAGCAGAAAGTTGGATCCTATTTGTATTTTCTCCTCCGGTGTGTAGCCGGGGATCTCTATGACTTCCATCCGATCTAGGAGGGGACGCGAGATTCCTTCGAGGTCGTTGGCTGTGCAGAAGAACAACACTTGGGATAGGTCTATGGGGAATCCGATGTAGTGATCCATAAAAGTGTTGTTCTGTTCAGGATCAAGTACCTCCAACAGTGCGGCCCCCGGGTCGCCGTTGATCCTGGATGCGCTGCCAGCACCGCTGCTCAACACTTTGTCAACCTCATCCAGTAATATCAATGGATTCATGCACGCGCTCCTTCTCAGAGCATTGATAATTAGACCGCACATGGACCCAACGTACGTCCTTCTGTGACCTCTAATCTCAGCCTCGTTATGTACTCCGCCGAGCGAGACCCTTTGAAAACGGCGGTTGAGCACTTGAGCGACAGATTTAGCAATGGAGGTTTTCCCCACACCAGGCGGGCCCACCAAGAGCAGGATCGGAGCTCTCTTTTTTGTGTCACCAAGCTTTTCCTGCAGCTTCAATACGCATAGATACTCCAATAACCGCCGTTTGACCATTTGTAGCCCATAGTGATCTTTGTCAAGCGTCTGCCGTGATTTTTCAATGTTGATGGGCTCTTCTCCTCCGTACTGGCCAAATGGTATGTCTGTGATTATATCGAAATAGTTCTTTAACACTTGATATTCGGAATTTTGTGGGGTCATCTTGGCGAGTCTCTTGAAATCTTTCTTCAGCATCTTTAGACCATCTGAATGAACTCCGAACTGGGGCAACTTGTCCAAGAATTTCTTCAGCGTATCCAAATCGTCTTCGTCCTCGTCCTCGTCCTCATTTGAAGCTCCCTGTCCGCTGTGGCTCGGTTGGCGAGGCAGAAGCGCCCTAGTCTTGTCAGGACGATCCACTTTGGAAGCAAAACTGTTTTGTGACTTCACATCATCAATGAAGAATTTTAACGATTTCAACTGGTTCGCAATTAACCTAGATTTTTCCAAGTTAGAAGCTTGTTCAAAATACTGCTGCACGTACTCCGTGGATGAATAAAGTGTTTCAAATATATCTTCAAAATTTCGCACAATAGTTTTGAATCGTAAAATCCTTTCTGAGATATCGGGTGCCGATAAGATGCTCCATTTTTGGGGGATGGAAGTGGGTAATACAGCAACCACCAAATCCATCAAATTTAGTATCTTCACAAACATGTCTTTATCTGGTTTTTTCCTCATATCGTTCTTCAAATCCACTACGTACCGCAAGATAATGGTCCATGCCTTGTTAAAACTAGCCTTGTTTAATTGGAAAAACAAGGTATTGGAAAGTGGTGACAACAATAGTAAATGCTGCGACGACCTTTGCTTCATGGATTGTTTGTATTGTCTTTTGAAAGAATTTATCGTCTTATCCACTGAGCTGAACTGTTCGCTGAGTTCAAAGACACCACTTTTCAAACTGTCCTCTGCCAGCTTTGCTACTTCAATAGAATCATCCATTACTTTCACACAACTGGTCCAAATGTGGTTGCCAGAATTTAGTAGGGGAGAATCTACAGTGGCCCTTTTTAATGTTTTGAAAGAAATGGTCACCATCTTTTCCTCGGTCAAGACTCCAATCATCTTGGATATGCACCCAATGCATGGATCCCTATTTTCGGGAGGCAGTAGTGTCAGGTACAGAGATTTCTCATCGCAGGTGGAATCATAATTATCTTGAAACTTGTCCAAAGAATTCACCGTCTTAGTGGTACTCGTTTCCTGCTTTTGTTGAGTCGGTTCGACGTCAGTGAGTAGAAAATGACTCTGGTATGGTTGGAAGTTCTTAAAGAGCCCCAGAATGTTCCCTCCGACTGTTTTCTCAAATGTTAGCTTATAAACAATCCCAGGTAATGGGATCACTGTTGGAGCGACGTTCAACGTCAAACAGGGGAAGTCGTTCAAAGTTGTAACATCTTTATTTTTGGTGAAAAACATGACTTTACTTATCGTAGCAGGTTAAGTCTGATCTGAGTTCTCAGTATACGCTTGCAGAAGGGTTTATGTATAATGACTACTTTTTTTTAAATGTGGAGTTTACTCGATTTGGAACTAATTACACACTAGGGAAATCAAGACTCAATACCTCAATAAATAACGAACTACAGCGCGGTAGGATATAGAAAAATAAGTTCAAGATAATATCGTGAACCAGCTCATGGCATAAACTGGCTTGGCTTGACACTCTTTTGGGGAAGCCCTTGCTACTTGTGGACTTGTGGTACACAGGTTGCTCGACAATCAACGATTGAATAGCCGTCCGTCGATCTTTCTTGTTCCATCTTGGGCACTTAGTATTTCCAGGTTCAAGTAGGACCAGATGTTTTGCATCATTGTTCGTCAGAACGTTACGGTTAAACTCCCTTCTTTTAACATTGACAACACTTATGTTATAGCTGAGCAGCAAAACGTGAAAAAAATCAGCACCTGACATATCCCGTTACCTTAAAATATATAAATTTTACATATTAACTTGAACAACTAGCCTGCTGCAAGATCTTGTCTTCTAAATCCTCATGTGCGAAATTAGTCCATCTCTCTTGCACATCTGGCCTCAACGAACTGTCCCACTTACTAGAGTCGTAAGGGTTACTACTCATCAAATATAGTTTTTGAAATAGGGAAGTGTCCACCTTTGCATGAGGGTCGTTCAGTTCGGACCTTTGATCGTTCATGAGGTCGTCAATTACTTCATCAAACATCCACGATCTTGGCGTGAATAATGGATTCACCTGTTTGGCGATCTCACGACGCTCAACCTCACTGGTGATCAATCCGGCATAGTTCTTGGTCCATTGAGCAATTGCCTCCACTTGTTCCAACAGTATGCGAACGGCCCCTGAGTCAGCATTTATGTCAATCTTATGAGCCCTGAAGTCCTCCAATTCTTGCAAATCCTTCCCATTGAGGAAAAGAGACAAAAAATTTCTGTTTAAGCCTTTTGGCGCATCATCCAAAAAGAACGAACCTTTGAAGTTCTGCAGCTTGACGAAAAATTGGTTGTAATCGATCTGAGTCGATTCCAAAACTTTCAACAATGGTTCCACCACAATAGAAAGGAATTTTCTAACTTTTTGGCTTTGAGCGTTTATATCTTCAGCAGTTGTCAAATTGGGGGAAATGCTCAAGTCGATACCCAAACGCTTGCCCATAAGGTTCGCGTATTCACTCAAAAAGTTGTACTTGTACTCGTTGCCTGCGAGGGCAATTATGTCATTAGCGCGTCCTACAACCTCTTTCTCCAGATCAGCGGGTAATTGCTCGGTACGCCCCTGCATAGACAGAATCTTATCGATGTGCTTCGGACCAGCGCCCAGCAAAACAGACAAATCATGCCCAAACATAATCAAATTCCACCAGATAGCACTTGGCTGGTTCTCAAACGAATACCTCTTTGCCACATCATCATGGTTAGGTGTAAAATCGGGCTTAAGCTGGTCCAAGATGTTAAAGGGCCCAAAATCCATTGATAAGCCCATAATGGAAGTATTATCCGTATTGAGTACACCGTTCATGAACCCATAGGTTTGCCATCTTGCTACGCATTTTGCATTCAGATTGACCACATGCCTGTAAAATTCGTCGTAAATCGTGGAGCCTTCAGCAGGAGATCTCATCCCTGGGGGTCGCTGTTCGGCTCCACCGTCGGGGAAGAAGTCTTCCCTGAAGATGTTGATATCCGTATCCTTGGGAAAATCCTTTCCTCCAGCAAACACTTCGTCAATGGCATAATGGGTCAAACTAAGCAAACCTTTTAAATCCGGCCTCCACCTGAACAGATCAAAATTGCCCAAGCGCAACCAAGCAGGAGCCACACGGCACACTACAGCACAGGGCTCGAGTATTGACCCCCTCGAAGCCCTTGTCTTGGGCAAGGACGTCAACTGCAGCACCCTGCTGGAAGGTATTCCGATGTTATGAAGGGCCTCACTGATGATAAATTCGCGAATCGACGACCTCACCACCGCCTTACCATCTGCAAACCTGGAGAAAGGTGTAAGCCCACTGCCCTTGAGCTGCAAAGTCTGCCAATTTCCCTCAGAATCCTTGATATCGAAAAGGTTCACCACTCTTCCATCACCAAGTTGACCTGCAAATTGGCCAAACTGAAAACCGGCGTATGCAATGCTGTAGGGGAAGATACCTTTCTCTTGATTGTAATACACCTTTTCACCACTGAGCAATTGTTCCACCTTCTCATCCATTTTCAAATCCAGATCGGCATGAGTCATAGGTGACTTCAAGAGGGTCTTGTAATGCGGTCTCCTTTCTGGTAACGTATATGCAAAGTGAGATCCCTGGGAGACAATCCTGGGAGTATGGAAGGAGAGTAGTTTATCCTCCCTGTCATCTGGGCACTCCGCCAAGGCCATGGCTTTTTTCAAATTGGGCACCATTTTGTCAGGAGTCAAACTCTTGACGAACCTAGAAGTACCAGAATCTTTCAAAACATTAAGCACACATCTTCCATCCGTCATATTGAGTTATCTAACGTACAGGAAACCCACCGGCTACTGAAGTGGTCCTCCTCGGTTATCTTTAAACGTTTAATACTCCATATCATGTACATATGTTACCCTGAAGTCATCGCCATGGCCCCATTAATAATCTCCCCTGCTCAGTTCCCTTTATTTGATCCAAGTGCCTACGTTACTAACAGTTTCCTGACTGAGCCCCGAGAGACTTCCTGAAACACACATTGCTCGACGGTCTGGACCATCTTGAACTTTTCTTTAACCAAGCAAGCACTTCTCCGAGTGCAACCTACACGTGAAGGGTTTCCTTGTATGACGTACCAATAAAACGCGCTATGTATGTACATCAACGTTCGGATCGACCACAGAACCCGCAGAGAAGTTCTGACATTAGACAGACACAAAGAGACGGCACTAGACGTTAGCCCCTGCAATTGGAGAGTCCCACTGGTAGGCTACTGATCCATGCAAAACTGGTAAAAAGTCGCAAAAGACAGATATGTCTGACCAAACACACCCGCTAGTCGTGAACTCCAATAACGGTGATCTCCTGGATCCGACACAATCGGTGGCAAACGTTGACACAAATGCGACTCTTAACATGGGCACAACCACCGTTGACACACAGTCTGAATCGTTGCCGTCTCTGAACTTAACCCTGGGGTTAGAACCGGAAGCCCTGTCGAATGGGCGACCGGCGGCCGCTGTTCCCCCAGGAAACGCCTCTGCCGCCGCTACGGCAGCAGCATCAGCAGCAGCATCAGCAGCATCGGCAGCATCGGCAGCAGCAGCTACGAACAGTACAAGTGCCACAAGCACGAGTGTGAATTCGAACAGCAATACCACAGTGCCTACGCCTGTCACAGTATCGAATGGCAACGCTAGCTCTATCGATGGCAGCAATCCGGGATCGACCAAGTCAACTGGCCTCAGTGGGGCCTATCCGTCGATGCATTCGATCCCCTCTGCGAGCCCAGTCCGTACGATCCCGAGCGACAGGAACACCAACACGGTAAGGATGTTCCAGAGAATGGATGAGCTCAGCGCTAGGTTTATCGTCATGGAGGAGATGTTTCAAAAGTTGTGCAAGACGGTGGAACAGCAAGGCATAGCGCTGGCTGATTTGAAACTGCAGAACATGCAGATCTCCACGGAGGTTACACGCAAGATCGATGAGTTAGCTAGCGCACAGCAACAGCAGCAGCGCCTGCGGAGGGAGCAACCAAGTGACCAAGACTCGTTTGTGACAGATCTGCTCAACTCCATCACCAACGTCAGCAGCTCGTATTTGAGAAAAATAAGGTCTCGTTCAGAAAGTAAAGTTTCACCACATCATCAACAGCACCAGCAGCACTCGCAGCAGCATCCGCAGTACCCACAGCACCCGCAGAACCCACAGCACCAGCAGCACCCGCTCACAAATGATTCAAATGGCCAATGGTACGAAAATCCGAATCCGCAGAGCTACGACGCGCCCCCTGAGAGGACCTTCACCTTGAACCCGAATGGCATCAAGAGACGCAGACGTAACATGCCACATTCGAACGTGACTAGTGGTCCAGCTTCTTACACTGATCTCAACTCGCTCAACAGCTTTGGCACGATATCGCTACCAAACTTGACACTGGATCACACGGGCATCACACCTCTGTTGAGAAGCAACGGTCCAAGTAACCTCGGATTCCCTCCACAGGCGGCCTCAGCACAAGATCCCGTGCCCAAAAGCAGGGGCATCCACCTGGAGATCGGCTCTCAGTTGGCCTCGAACAACGAGGACGAAAACGACGAGGAGGACGGGTACCAAGAGGAAGACGATGAGGACGACAAGAGTGCCAAGACAGATAGCAGCAGCGGCAGTGACAGCGCTGCCGCCAGCAGCGCTGGCGAGCCGGATCCCTCCGATGAGGAGGACGAGGCCGAAGACGAGGCAATCGACGCGCGCGATTCGAACGCGCGCTCTAAGCGCAAACGGAAGAGGCTGACGAACAACGTCAACAAGAACAACAACAATAATCACAACAACAATAATGTCGAAGCAGTCACTGCCGCCGGGAACACGCATGATAGGAACGAGCGCCTCGTGTTGAAGAATAGCACCTCTGTGGTCCCGCCTGTCCGTTCACGTGATTTAGACTACACCATTCTGAAGGCACCCAGTGATGTACGTACCATCTGGAAAGAATACGTCAACGGCATCGACGGCGACCCACCAATCAAGAAACTGGAGGAACAATTCGGCAACAAGTGGCGGCTGAACCGGAACCGCAAGACGTTTGCGCGGCGTAAGAGGCTATACAAGTTTATCCTCAACGGGATAAGCCGGGGCAAGTCCGCCGACGAGATGATAGACACGCTCGAGCGTAGAAGGCTCTACCGTGACGAGAACGGTGAAGTGAAGCGCCGAACGATCGGCTGGCTCCAGCAGAGTCTGACGGGGATCTGAATGAGTCGAGAATGTCGTATTCGCGAAGCTTTGCGGTGTGCCTTCGTCGCGTCGTAGCAAACCGCAAAGGGGACACGGTTGCGGCACCGTGTCTTCGGAACCGGTTGTAGCATAGAAGGAAAGGGGACGTATTCGATTTCTAAGGGTGTGACCCACCCCATGTGCCGTTTCGAAGGGGAGCAGGGGAATGCGAAGTGTGTATATATATAAGGGGGCGAGTGTACGGTGCTACGTCTCGTTCCGTCCCTTTTATGTCGTTGTAGCAAGCGAATCAGATCAATAATCAGTTCAGTCAATCAATCACAATGGGTTTGTTTAGCAAGGTAAAGGACGCCGTGAGCAACAAGAGTGGCAACAGCGATGTGGTAGGTGAGGCAGAGAGTCTGGCTGGCCAGGACAGGGTCAACGAGATCAAGAACGCTGTCGGTGACGACAAGTTTAACAAGGGTGAGGAGTATGTGCGCAACAAGTTGCAGAACACAAGCTTGAACGATGACTCGTATGGATCTGGCAAAGGCAAAGGTAACAGCGGCAACAGCGACAGCTACGGCTCCTCCAACACTGATGACAACTACGGATCTTCCGGCAAGGGTAACAGTGACAGCTACGGCTCCTCCAACACTGATGACAACTACGGATCTTCCGGCAAGGGTAACAGTGACAGCTACGGCTCCTCCAACACTGATGACAACTATGGATCTTCCGGCAGAGGTAACAGCGACAGCTACGGCTCCTCCAACAACGATGACAGCTACGGCTCGTCCGGCAGGGGTAACAGCGGCAATAATGACAGCTACGGCTCCTCGAACAATGACGACAGCTACGGATCTTCCGGTAGAGGCAACAGTGGCAATGACGACAGCTACGGCTCCTCCGGCAGAGGCAACAGCGACAGCTACGGCTCCTCCAACAACGATGACAGCTACGGCTCGTCTGGCAGAGGCAACAGCTCTGGCGGAAACTGGTAAACATTTTGTGTACTTCTATACAGCATAACTGAGAACAACGTTTATTTTTTTTTTTTTTACTTGACGTCACATCACGTGCAAACACCGCCGTCCCTTCTCCGACGCCTGGCGATGAGGAAAAAAATATATGAATAGAATGTCTTCAAAAAACTTGAAACGAATCTACAAAGCAGAACCACTGGAAAATGTGTACAAACTTGATCGATCAGCGTAGTTAGTTCTCTCTTTATTTTTTAAACCGGCACGCCTTACTCGCTGCCGGCAGCCTTGGGTCTGCTGGCAGCTCCGAGCAGACCATCCAAGGGCTCGCAGCTCTTGGAAAGCTTGGCCTGCTGCTGATCCTGCAGTGGCTGCAAGTACTTGGACGACAGTCGCTGCAAGTGCGCGTCGGGGATGTTACTGTCCCCAACGAGCTTTTCCTTGGCGTGGCGAAAAAAATCCGACATCGTTTTCAGATTCAAACGGTGCCCGAGGTATTGCTTAGTCTCGACACTACACTCTCTCGCTTCCCCCCCGCTGCTCCCTAACCCAGCCTCAGCGCATTGCGGGAGCACTGACTCTTTATAGCATCACTATTCCGTACGAGTGACGAGCACAGGGGAGAAAGAACGCAGAGAAACGGGCGGAACAAAAGAAAACCATTTTTTACCGGAAAGGTTCCGCGAAACTTTATGGAAACATAATAGCGTCCGGTGCAAAACCTTATTCCGCCCGCCGTGTGCCTTTTTGCTCGTGTGTTGCGCCTCCGTTGCGCCTCCGTTGCGCCTTCGTTGCGTGTGCGTTGCGCGCGTTGCGTGCTTTGCCCGGGCCCCGCTTGCGATTGCTATTCGGACGCATTCCGTTGAGGCCAATCGAACTCCGGCCGGAGCGTGACCGCTGGCAGGTGCGTGACCGTTTGCTGAATGGAGAATGGATCAGTGGCGACGACAATGGGCCGAACGCAAGCATGGAACGTTCCGCGGGGCGTTCGTTTCATTTCGTTTCGTTTGCGCTTGCGTTTGCTACGGGAGAACGAAGGGGAAGGAGCAGTGAAGGCCGCCCATGCGTCCAACCCAGCTTCACTCACCCCCACTACACACACGCAGCAGCGCGATGCACTCGGACCCAAGAGGCAAGAGCAGGAGACCACACTACCATGCCCGCCTCACTCCCGCCTTGGACCTGCGCCTCGTGAACAGCACCGTAATCGTGCCTCCTGAGGCAACAGCAACGCTCTTCGACGAGGGCTCGCAGCTGCACTACGAGTTGGGCCCGCGGTCCGTGCCCGTGTTCCACCTTCAGGAGCACGCGGACCCGCTCGAGTTCTACGAAAGGGTGCGGCCGCTGGGGGAACGCTACGGGGCGGTCAAAGTTCGGCTTGACGATAAAAAGAAATCAAAATCAAAAAGTACTCCGCATCTGGACCAGGTCTGGTTCCAGGCGAGGACGCAGTCGCTGCGCTCGTCGCGGCAGCAGCGGCGGCACGTCTTGGCGTTCCACCGGCGGCTGTACGAATGCCACGCGCGCCTAGGCCACCACTCGCACAGAGTGCCGAGCATAGACAAGCGCACGCTGGATGTGTACCGGCTGTGGCAGTGCGTGCAGGTGCGCGGCGGCTACCAGGCGGTGTGTCAGAGGAAGCTGTGGGCCCAGATAGGCCGAGAATTGGGGTACTCGGGGCGCATAATGAGTTCGCTGTCGACGTCACTGCGGTCTGCGTATGTGAAAGTGCTGCTCGATCTGGAGGGCCCGGCGGACGCGGGGGCGGACGCGGGGGCGGATGCGGAGCCGGGGACGGGGACGGGCGCGGAGGCGGAGGCGGATGCGGACGCGGACACGCAGGGAGGCGGCGTGTATCAGGTTGGCTGTTCCGCGGATGAGTGCCGTGCGATCCGCGATTTTAAGCGGTCCAAGGGACTCCCGTCCAACTTCGAGCGGGCCGCGGAGGGGGGTGGTGGTGGTGCCGCCGACGGCACGCACGACATGCTCCCCGGCTACGACGCAGAGATGTGGCTGGCAGGCATGGAAGTCTACGATGCCAGCCGGTACGAGACGAAGAGTTCGCCTGTCTACAGCCTGAAGCAATACTACGAAAAGAGCTTGAGCCACTTGGAGCGTATGGGGTCGCAGTACCGCGAAGGGCGCCCCAGTGGTGACAACTGGGACCAGGAGGCCTTCGAAAAATGGTACTTTCACGTTTTGGCCAATCCGGAAGCCGCCCCGGATGTCGACACAGGCGTTGGCCTGTGTTCCGCTACCCACAACTTCGGTCTGTCCTGCTCCGCGGCGGAGGGGGCACCACGGGCGGCGGCGGCTCGCGTCGACGACGACGATGCGTGGAATTTGGGCAATGTGCCCTTGCACGAGCAGTCGATGCTGAGGTACCTCGATCTGGACTGGAGCAACTTCACGCGCCCCGTGGTAGACGTCGGGATGCTGTTTTCGACCAGGGCGTGGTCCATGGAGCCCATGTGCATGCCCAGCCTGAGCTATAACCACTTGGGATCGACCAGGCTGTGGTACGTGGTGGCCCCGGAGCATCGGGAGAAGTTCGAGCAGTTGGTCCACACCATCGCGGGCGCAGAGCCGCAGGAGGAGACGGACGACGCGGCGTTGCATGACGCGGCGTTCCAGAACTCCGATATTTACAAGAGTTTCCTCGAGACCAATCGGACCGACTCGGACCGCGACAGCGGACGTCACCGCGTGATGCAAACGTTGGTGGCGACGCGCGACGTGCCGACGACGGCACGGACGGCCTCGCCCGGCGATTGGCAGATCGCGCCTCACGTGCTCGAGGCGCACGGGATCGAGTTGCTCAAAGTCACACAGGAGTGCGGAACCTATGTCTTCCAATTCCCGCTGGCTTACAGCTGCACGGTCGACAGCTCGTTCTGTGTCAGCGAACGGGCGCTCTTTGCGCCCGCCTCTTGGTTGGACCACCTGCCGCAGGCGGAGCGGTTGGAACAGCACGTGCTGCTGCCCAGGTTACTACCGTTCCAGTTTCTCATGAACGTCGCGCAGAAATGCGACGCGGGGGAAGCCCGCGCGAAGAGCATAGCGCTTCTGAAACCTCTCATCGAGCGGGAGCTGCGTAACAGGGAAAGACTCCGTGAGATGTCGGTCAACCACGTGGTTATAGAGAACAAGTTCGACTACGTCTCCGACCTCTCTCTCAAGCCCACGGGTGCGTCCAAGGTCGTGGTAAGTGACCATGCAGAGCAGTATGTGACGCTCTCCCTGGATGAGTTTTTCCGCCACGTGGTAACGGGTGACGGACTCGGCGGTAGGCGGCTAAGCGATCTGCATGTGCAGTTGCACGTCTACTGCTGTGATTCCGTTTTGCAGCGGATTTCGGGCGGACAGCGCGGGGAGGCGGACCCGGGAGAAGCGGCATCGTTTACCGCCGAGGATATGGCTGCGCTGGTAAACGTGACATACAGGGGCCGCCGGATCCCCATGGAATATCTCGTTGCGAAACGCGTTGGGCAACGTGTTGGCGGGTGGCAAGACGCGTTACTGCACGCGGTGGCGTTGAGAAACGAATGCTGTTTGTTCCTCAGTGGGCTGCCCAGTGAGGATGGAGCCTCCGCTCCCGCTCTCGTGGCAATGGGCGAGGGGTTCAACCTCGTGGAATTACAAGGCGATGCTGATGGATTCGAGGTCGAACTACTCGGCAAGTTGCAACTCGCGCTACAGAGTTGTTCGGTGGAGTTCCCGGAAATGGATAGAATTTTCCGGTTGTGTGCCAAGGTGTCCGGTTTCCAAGCGAAGGCTCGGCAGGCGCTGGGCGGCAACAAGAACCTACAGGATCTCAAGCAATGCTACTCCATGGCGCTCTCTTGCCGGATCAAGAGCAAGTACACGAGCATGTTGGCGTTTTGGATCTGCAAGCTGGAGTGGCTGAAAGTGTACGAGGAGATCTTTGTGCAACGCAGGCGCAACGCCCACCTGGAGGACCCGCACAACTACTCGCTGAGTTCCATGGAGCGGTTTTTAGCGTACGGCGCCAAATACTGCGGACCAGGTGACCTGGACAAGTTGAACAAGGTCAAATCTTCGATTGTGCGCACGCGCGCCGTGAGGGACCAGATCACGAAAATGCTCAAGGTCAAGCGGCCCAAATCGAAGATTCTGATCAAAGATATCACCTCTGTCTTGGAGCTGATTGATCAGGAGAGATTGCCCATCCATCTGGAATTGGTCCAGCTACTGAGGTCCATCGTGGACAGTATATCTAGGGCTAAAAATGGCAGTTCTCCACCTTGGAATCTACTCTGCTCGGTGAACGAGCCGTATGCGAAAGAGTTGCAGAATCACATCAGGCGCGGGGACTCGCTCGCGGCGCTCACGCTGTTCCCCAAGTTTGACGGCGGTCGCGGCGATAAAAGAATATGCGTGAAAGATGTAGCGGAAAACAAGATTTTGGCAAAGGCACGCAGGGCTTGCAAACTGTGGCTGGCGGATGTGTCCAGGCTGTGCGGTAGAAGTGGGGGCTTGCACAAATTCTCCGACAGCGTCAACAAATGTCTCGACGTGGAGGTCGATACGTATAGTGATACAAATCAGGTGTTCTACTGCTTTTGCAGAAAGGACGATATTGCCGGCACCATGGTCGAATGCGAAGTGTGCAAAGAGTGGTACCATACGCGCTGCATCCGCAAAGGCAGTTGGAAACTACCTGAGGAAAGTGTCTTTGTCTGTGCGCTGTGCTCGGGCGCCGCTTCCGACGACGAGGCGGCTCGGGTCGTTGAGTTCTCCACTTTGGCCGATTTGGTCATCCAGTCGGCGGATTTGAAACTTTTACCGGACCGTGATACGGTATCGCATCTGTTCAACGTCTGTGGCAAGATGCTAGTCTTTAAGCAGAAGATGGAATCTGAACTGTTCAAGAACGGAACGGTGGCTGCAGACGTGCCAATCCGTAAAATTAAGCATTTTCTGAGAAAGGCTCAAGGATGCAAATGTGCCTTTGGCAATTTGACAAGGCTGCTGCAGGACCGCTGTAAGGACGGGTCGGTCTTCGTGGCGGGGCAGCACCCTAGGCAAGAGACGTTGTGTAGTAGCCCTGAGTTGAAAGAGGAATTGCCCAATTAAACTTCCCTCATGAGTTGCTGCAGTAACACAGTTATTTAGATGATTAGTTAAAAGTCAAGTCAGGTCGAGTGGACATTGAAGTTTTGTCCTGAGGCCCCGTGAACTTGTTGCTGGGGCAACCGCCTACCAACGGTCCAACTATGAGAAGATAGAGGGACAAACAAGTGCAGGGGAAAAAAAATTAAAAAAAAAAAAAAAACGGAAGGCGGTTCTACGAAGGAAAGCCCTTAGAGTTTC